>RPOG01001373.1:81935-156455 GCA_008086565.1 Thalassoma bifasciatum | reverse complement strand
GCAGTGTCCCGCTAAGTGCGGTCGTAAAGCTCAGGTGACCCGTGACGTCCGCTGCTCTGACGAGACCCGACCATGTGACCCGATGACCAAACCCCCCAACGTGAAGAACTGCACGGGTCCGCCCTGCGAGCGCCACTGGACGGTGTCAGAGTGGGGGCCTGTGAGTGTCTCCTCCTCCTCCTCCTCGCTCTCATCCCCATCTTTCAAACGCTCGCTCTCACTCTGACCTTTGACCTTTGCAGTGCTCGGGGTCGTGCGGTCAGGCCAAGATGGTGCGTCACGTTTACTGTAAGGCCCCCGAGGGCCGCGTGGTCCCCGAGAACCAGTGCTCGCTGGAGAACAAGCCGCTCGCCATCCACCCGTGTGGAGAGAGGAACTGTGCGCCTCATTGGCTGAGCCAGGACTGGGAGAGGGTGAGGACCAAGAAACGCAAACTTTCAAAGATATTTATCAGCAATAAAGATGATTTTAACAAAAAACTCACAGAGACACTAAATTATTTAAGTGATCACAGAAATAATCGTCACATCAACAAGCTGCAAAAACTGAAATCCAATGAAGTGTTTTTGTTCAATTTCTAGAAAAATAGTTTAAAGTGCGCTACAATCAGCTGATCAGTCCAGAAAAGTTGTTTTGTTTCTTGTGTTTAGACATTTTTCTCATTACAAGAAAAACAACCCGAGCATTTCTTCTGTCTTTTAATATCTTGAAACACAACATTTTTCTGAACTCATGAGGTGAAAACTAAGACTAACAAGACTTTTTTCACTAAAACTAAAACTTAAACATTACATTTGCTTTTCTTTGTTTTTTGTTTGGTTGAGAGTCAGAAACTGAACTTATCAAGTATTTGTTTTAGCGTCATAATTTAAGGTTTTGAAGGACAAAAGTGACTCCTGAATTGCTTGAAACAAATAAAATAAATAACCAATAGGATTTGACATTTTTTAGAAGACTTGGCAAGTTTTTTTTTTTTTTTTGCTGCACTGGCTGATTTTTGAGGACATCATTTTGTCTTTAAAAAGCTTGAAATAGAATTATTTTTTTGACTTGTCATGAATTTGGCTCAGGTTGTGTCCTATTAGACCACTTCAACCAAAAACCATGACTTAGTTTCAGTGGGTCGGTAATCAGGCTGATGGTCTCAGTAAAACGGGTCCGATCCTAGTCCTGGATTCAGACTCCACGCTTGATAGAAGCAGATCTAATGAAATAGTTTTAGGAGCTGAAAGTGTTCTAAACTTTTTTTTTATCCGTAGTGTAACACGACCTGCGGCCGAGGCGTGAAGCGAAGGATCGTCCTGTGTGCCGGCATCAGCTCAGCCAAGTTTCAGATCTACGACGACGAGGCGTGTGGAGTCGGCGAGAAGCCCGAGGAGGAGAGCACGTGCTTCGAGAGGCCGTGCTTCAAGTGGTACACCACGCCCTGGTCTGAGGTGACATCACAGACGCCGTACCTGCATTTACGTCACCTGTTCTTCCTGTGGGTCTAAACGTGTGTTTGTCCTCAGTGCACGAAGACGTGCGGCGTGGGCGTCAGGATGAGGGACGTGAAGTGTTATCAGGGCAGAGAGCTGGTCCGAGGGTGTGACCCCCTCACCAAACCTGTGTCCAAACAGACCTGCACCCTGCAGCCCTGCCCCACTGAGCCACCAGGTAACACAGAAGCCACACCAGTCCACACCAGTCCACACCAGTCCACATGATCCCACACCAGTCCACACCAGTCCACACCACCCAACACCAGTCCACACCAGTCCACACCAGTCCACACCACCCAACACCACCCAACACCAGTCCACACCAGTCCAGACCAGTCCACACCAGTCAACACCAGTCAACACCAGTCAACACCACCCAACACCAGTCCACATGATCCCACACCAACCCACACCAGTCCACATGATCCTACACCAATCCACACCAATCCACACCAATCCACACCAATCAACACCAATCCACACCAGTCCACATGATCCCACACCAATCCACACCAATCCACACCAATCCACACCAATCAACACCAATCCACACCAATCAACACCAATCCACACCAATCAACACCAACCCACACCAATCAACACCAACCCACATGATCCCACACCAATCCACACCAGTCCACATGATCCTACACCAATCCACACCAATCAACACCAATCAACACCAACCCACACCAATCAACACCAACCCACATGATCCAACACTGATCCACACTAATCTACGATCCACACCAATCCACACCAGTCCACATCCATCAGAACTTAGACCAGTCACAGCCAGGTCCAGGTGTGGCTGATTGTATTCCATTGATTGGAAGTGACACATGCCAATCACTCAGTGGCACCTGCCAAACGCTCACTAACACCTATCAACGTTCTACCCATTGCTTAGTGACACCTGAAAATTGAGAAGTGACAACTATTGATTGTTAAGTGACAACTTAACAGTTTTATTTTGAAGTGCAGGGTGGGCCGTACGTTTCCATACTTAGGAAAATGTATGATATATATATTTTTTTATGTTTCAGATACCCAGATACCCAGAACTTTCCCCTCTTGATTTCTATCTTTGGGGGCTCTTGAAGGCCATGGTGTATCAGGTGAAGATACGAGACAAAAATCATCTCAAGGAATGTTTCACCAACGATATGACAAGCACAACTTCAACTGTGCTAATGAAAGTTCATCGACAGAGGAAAACTCTAATGAATATGCACATTATATAAATCAAAAAATGGTTGTCTAACACAAAATGTTTATTTTTCCTTTGTATGGAAACTTATGACCCCCCCTGTATAAGTCTGACATATGAATAATTATTCTGTGTATATACAGTTAGTATATCTACAGTATAAACAGTGATGTGTGATTCTTTTGTACTGACAAATGAAACAGTCAAAAAATTAAAGCCACAAGCTGTGATATTGTGCCCTTGCATCCATGTGCCAACCAGGGAAATTGGTAGATGTCACTGAGCAATTGCCAGATGTCATTTAACTATTGGTAAATGTCAATAAGTGATTTGCAGGGGACAGTTAGTTTGAGGTAGGTGCCACTAAGTGGATGGCAGGTTTCACTTATTGGTAGGCAGGTGTTGCTGAGCATTTGGCAGATGTCACTTAACAATTGGTAAAAGGCATTTAGGGATTGACATGTGTCAGTGAGTTTTGGTAGGTGCCAGTAAGCAGTTGGCAGGTTTCACTTATTGGAAGGCAGGTGTCACTGAACCTTGGTAAATGCAAATGGGTGATTGGCAGGTGTCACTAAGCAGTTGGTAGGTGTCACTGAACAAACGGCAGGTGTGACTATGCAAAAAGCAGGTGTCACTGAAAAAGTGGCAGGTGTGGCTTTGTAACAAGTACGTGTCACTGAGCGATTGCCAGATGCCACTGAACCATTGGTAAATAGTAACAAACCATTGGCAGAAGTAACTGGTTATTAGCACAGGTGTCACTGAACAATTGGTCGGTGCCACTAAATGATTGGTAAGTGTCACTGAGCATACTGGCACACCCTAAGTTGCTTTTGGCCCTGATGTAAGACTGAACCCCTGTGGTGTTCCCCAGATGAGAGCTGCCAGGATCGGCCCGTCACTAACTGCCTGCTGGCGCTGAAGGTCAACCTGTGCAGCCACTGGTACTACAGCAAGGCCTGCTGCCACACCTGCCGCGTCGTACGACCTCCCAGCTCCTAACCCAGGACGGCAGCGCCGCCTCTCTCCACGCCGCCTCCAGCTCCAGCAGAGAGAGAGAGTGAGAGAGAGAGAGAGAGAGAGATGGGTACGTTTACAAACCAGCAGACTGGGTTTACAGCGGCGAACAGCGAGAGGAAAAAAAAAGGAAAAGCCGTTTGTGAGGAGGAGAGCGTCCTCTGGTAACGTCATCAGAAACTCTTCCTGTTCGATCCTTTTCAGAGGAGACAGAGAAAAACAAACAAACATCTATTTAGAGAGAAACTTTCAGACCACTCAGAGTTTGTTGGGTTACATCCGGTGTGTAAAATATTAATGTGCTCAGTCCACGGCCGCCTTTAAAAAAACACAAAATAACCCAAACAAATGGAGACGTGCAGAGGTTTACTAAAAGCTCTGAGAGTTAAAGGGGAATCTGACGTTTTTCTGATAAAGAGACGTCTTCTGACATTTGTTCTCTCTGAAAGACCGATACAAAGGTTATAAAGCTGCTCCAGTAGATTTCTTCAGCCCACAGTCAGGACACAGGCTGTGGCCGAGGCGTGTAGTGACGCCTCAATTAACAAAAAGTAGATCAAGGAGGACAGGAAACTGTGCACAGAGACCACCTCAAAACAGCCAGTGACCTTCAAAATAAAACAAAGCCTGTCCAAACAGGATGGTATTTATATCAACCTCTTAAGACCTGAGCTTTTGCCTGATGTGCTTTTTTATTTCTCCTTGCTATCTAAGATCAGTCAGACCTAATAAGTATAAAAACTAAACTTGGTCTTTGTGCAGGAAATTATTTTTTTTGGTTTTATTAGTTAGTCTCTAGTTTTGAGTTATTCTTCTACACTCAAAGGAGCAGAGACTCATCTGGTGATATTGTTGCATAGAACTTAATTTTGGTGATGTTTCATCTTTTTCTCGTGAGGAGTGTTTCCTTTAGCCTTAAAAAGGATGGATATATGCAGTGGTGTGCACAATAGGGGACACCAAATATTAACAAATGCTCACCAAGATGCCATCCACTAATTTGCCCCATTGGCTGCTTAAAACACGATAAACTGCTCTTCTCTTGGGATCCAAAAAATCTGCCAATGGGATAAGACGAATTCACCCGGGAAGTTTCTTGAAATTAGAAAGATGTCTTAAAATGAGAATCTTTTATCTTATCCCATTGGCAGATTTTTTTTTTTTTTTAACTTGTTACAAGCAATTTACACCTCATTTTTGTCTTTAAAAAACTTGAAATGAGACATTTTTATGACCTTGTCTAGTAAATGTGGCTCAAATCAAGAATAGTAAGACAAATTTTACTGAAAATAAGACATTATGACTTGCTTAGATTTCAGTTTTTGCAGTGCATAAATACAAATCTGACCCTACAAAATCTAGTTGAAAAGAGATGCTTATTTATACTTGAAATGTATGTAATATAAATACTCAATAAAAAGATTCTTGAGAGCAAAAAAGTAAATAAAAGTAAGAAGGTAATATAAGATGAAAATAGCAAAAGTTGTGGGAAGAGGAGAAAACAGCAATGTGGTTTTTTGGAATTCAAAAGAAAACTGGAAGCATGAGAAACACTTTCTTAACCAAGACTTTTAATCAAATCTTTAAGCATAAAATATAGCAATAATCAGGCATCTAAATGAATTGAAAAATATTTAAATTGGATGAAAATTGAGCACGAAAAATGTGCTCAGTGATGCACAAAATAAAAGAATAATAGCTTCAGACAAGACGACCACTAAACTATGCTTTTTTCAACCTTTAAAGAAAATACTGTCAACTAGCGAGGGAACTGTTTCCCTGTAAATGTGGCTCAAATCAAGAACAGTAAGACAAATTTTACTAAAAATAAGACGATGACTTGCTTAGATTTCCGTTTTTGCAGTGAACACATGCTTAAATATCCTAACATGTGCTGAAGTGCCCTCCTGGGTGCCAAAGCTCATGCATTGTATGTTTTTTCTTTTTGTCTTTCACCCTGGTCTTTTAAAAAGTTGTGCACACCACTGCTTCCAGCTTGTCTTATTATTTCTGCTTTTCTTGGTATTTTCTTGGTTTTTCAACTAAATATTTGTAACTGAAAACAATAGTAATAGGATTTGAGCACAGGAGACTTTTAGGTACAGTTAAAATTAAACCCAACATTACTCCTGTTGATGATTTCAGTCTCTTTAAGTATCAGAGCCTGATTCACTGCTGCAGGCTGAAGAAATCTACAGGTGATGGAAACATGTAATTTAAAGCAGTGGTTCCCAACCTGTGGTCTGAGGCCCCCTGGTGGGCCGCAAAGGTATTGCAGGTGGGCCGCCAAATCATTTCCCAAATTGTATGTTTTTTTTTTTTTTTGAGGGAGATGGAGGGTAATATATGAATACAAATAATTTTTTGATTTTTAAAACTCAGATATGTTTTAAAAATATTAAAAATGTTCAAATATTAATGTATGAAAAACGTACCCTAAAGCATGTTAGAGCCCTATATGTAACAATGATGAGAAATGTAATTTTGAAAAATTGTAACAAAACTCAAATTGTAATAACTAGCAAAAAGTTATTGCCACATTATCAACCAGTGATTACATTTTAGGCTTTCTTACATTAAAAAAAAAAATTACCTTTCAGGTCATAGTTATAAATGGCACTATATGACCTTCCTACTTGTTCACATTATTTCCAAAATTGTACGATTTTTGTAGCAGGGTGGATGGTAGGGTGGCTGTAATTATGTAAAAATAAAAAGATAGGGAATGTTTTACATGTTAAAACTCAGTTATTTAAAAGAATACGAAAATGTTCTAATATCTGAATATAAAAAGTTGCTGTGAGAAGGAAATAATTGTGGGCCGCGAACATTTTTGAGACTTAACAGTGGGCCCTGAGTTGGAAAAGGTTGGGAACCACTGCTCTAAAGTGTGTCAGATTAATCCTGGGATTAAAACGTCAGATTCCTCAGTTATCGCTCATCCATTGGTCGAGTCTTTTCAACCTAAACCATCAAAAACCCTCGTTTCCCGGCTGTTCTCCTCAGATTATACTGCATGTGACGGATATTTAAAGCAGATACTGTCTCCGTAATATTATTATTTAATGCTCCAGTTTGGCGTGGGATTTGACCCGGGTCATATTTCCATTCCTCGCCTGCTGTTTGGCGCCGTGCCGACTCGCCCGCAGGACGTGGAAGCGTATTTATTAGTCATAGCACATTCTCATTTATCACGACGCTCCTGATGCCAGCAGACGGTCGCTCACCGGGTCACATGACGGCGGCGGAGGAGGAGGAGGAGGAGGAGGAGTTGTAAACACAGAGGAAGATTCCTGACACTTGAAGTTTGGTTGTTTTCAGACGTGTTCATGTATGTCTCATTTGTAGCTCCGAGTACTGTGTTTTATATACCTGATACCTCTTTTTGTACAAACAGAAGTACTGTTGATAATAAACTGAAGACCTGATGGTACTGACTCCTACTTCAATTAAAATACACTTCAATGAAAACTCAGCAGTCTCCTCTTCTTTGTTATCACTTTCACACAGGGCTGTTTACACATCATCACATATTATCACAATATTATCTAATTAAAGCTCCTGTAAGTAACTTTCAGGTTGTGTTAGTGGTGTGTGATTAAAAGTGGCCGTCCTGGGAGCCGAAATGCAAGCTTAGATATTCTCTTTGGAGCCAAAACTTGTCTTTTAGTACCCTCCTGGTTGGTGAGCCACATGAATCTGCCCTTTCAGTTGTTCAGAATATGATAAACTGCCCTCCACGGAGCCAAAACACATTCTTAAACGTCCTCTTGGGAGCCGGAATACACACTTAAATGTTCTCTCAGGAGCCAAAACACTTGCTAAAGCGCCCCCTGGTTGGTTAACAACACCACTGTGCACTTTTGACTGGTCAAAACATGATAAGCTGCACTTTTTCAGAGCCAAAACATATACTTTAGTGTCCTCTTGCTTTCTTAAGAGCCAACACACATGTTTAAGTGGCCTCCACTAACCTGCTTAAACTACTTTTCTGAGAGAAAAAACACACACCAAATGGCTCTTTTCCACTATGCAATTCCAGCTCTACTCTACTCGTCTCTACTGGGTTTGGTTATCTTTTCCTCTAGCCCGACTACAGACTCACGGTGGGCGTGGATCTTATAACACAGCTGCGCTAAAGTGCTGCGCAGAAGTGCGTGCATGTTCATCTATAACGCCACACAAACATCATTTTGTACTAACATATGTGCCACCGTGGTCTTTAAAGGAAAAAAAAAGCTTTAAAAAGATTTCATTAAAGTAATACAGCGGCTCAATGTGGGTCGTCATGACAACGGAGNCTTTGCTGTTAACTTCTTTTTGCTTTAAAAAGGACTTTTAACTTCTTTAGGAATCATGAAGGAGCATTTTAGGGCTGTATTTTGTCTTCATTCAGTCTGGTTCTGTGCCGTCAGGTTTAAATGTCATTAAAAACCCGTCGCTGACTTATTCCTTTGCCTCTTGTTAGTGATTTGTTCAGAGTCAGAAGCTGCAGAGACGACATTCTCTGACCAATGAGTGACCGGCAGTCCGTCCACGTCACCTTTTAGTATCGGCTTTACTCGCTTAGAACCAGGGTAGAGTAGGTACTAAAAACTGGCGTCTGACGCGTAGTACTGCGCTAATGGAAACGCAACACAAACCGGGTAGAGGAGAGTAGAGTAGGGCTGAGACGAGTCAGTGGAAAAGGGCCAATAGTCTTTTCTTGTAAGTCCTTTAGCTCGTGTTTTAGCTGCTAACCTGTGGTGTTACCTTTAGCTCATGTTGCAGCTTTTAACCCGTGTTTTGGCCTTTTCTCACAGAATATAAGTGAAAGCACAAAACCTTTTCTGTCTCTCATGGTTAGAGGTTTGGTGAAGACATCTATCAACAAACAACTGTTTACTCTTTTTAAATCATAATGACAACAACCACTAACCATGAGTGAAAGAAAAGTTTTTGTTTTCATTCATATTCTCTGAGAAAAAGGCCAAAGAAATCATAAATTCTGCCGGGGTATGTAAACTTATGAGCACAACTGTACAGAGGAAGCATGTGAGCAGCTGACGCCCCCTGCTGGTCAACATGAGACCATTAAAACTCCTCTGGTAAACTTTTACCAGCAAGATGGGTTAAAAACACAGAAAATAAGCAGATTTTCAAGTTAAAAGACAGAATCAGATTCAGATTTTAGTGCCAAGTATACTTACATGAATATGAAGAATTTGTTAATTATAACTATAATAATGACATATGAAAAAATCTTACATGTTAATGCACTTGGCAGCTCCAAGGAATGAAATGCATGCTTTTATTTTGAAGGGCAAAATTAGCAATTACACGATTTTATAGTTTTCCTGAAGAGGTGAAACAAATTTCCTGTTTCGCACCAAAATATTTTGTAACAGGAGCTTATTGTAGCCTGAATTTTGCCTGAGAGGAACCACAGCCTGGCAGTCAAAGCTCAGGGCTGAGAGGTTTTTAAAGAGGAGGTAAAATATCAAAGATTAGCTCTAATTTTTTTAAAAACACATGAATAACTCTAAATCTGTGTTAAAGCTTCAGTTTGTTATGAGTTATGTTGCAGAGTTTGAAGAAAAAATGCTCAAGTTTCCAACAAACTCCCACACGCAGAGGTGAAACACACAAAGTTTTTATTACTTTTAACAACTTTAATCCCATAAAACTGTTCGACAAAGATTAAATCAGTTCTTAGATGCTGTTTGATCGTCAGTTAAAGGAGAGAAAAACATAAATTCACAGGTTATTTCTCCTCCTGTGTGAGTTGTAGCCTCTCTTTAATGAGCTTAATCTCTGACCCTGAAATTTCCCAGAATGCTCGTTCACACACGTCCCTCAGCGTGATGTCGTTTCTGTCAGAAGAGGAAAAAGAGGAAAAAGAGGAGGAAGATCCATGAAACCAGGCTGGTGACGTGAAACTTTTGAGGATGAAGCAGCAGAAACTTTTACGGTGACTACTCGGCTCTTCCCGTTCACACACGCTCCTCTCGCTCTGATTTTTTTCCCGTTAACTTTCTGTGGTTTTGTTGACGTGTCGTGTCGGTTTGGGCGACTGAGTCTGTGAACGCTGAGAGCTGCAGAAACTCTGCATAAACATGAAGCTTGTCCCAAATCCATAAAACACAGAGAAAAAACTGAACCAGGGCGTTTAAGGGCTTTGTTCCTTTAAAATTTAAATTTATTAAAGAAGAAGAGGAAGCTTTTCCCTCTGTCACGGCTGAATAAACTTAAAAACTGACTTTAGATGTTATTCAGGTTCACATATTTGATATTACAGTGTTAATTTCCTCCACATGAAAATCTTTGCTCTTTCCTAAAGAAAACTGTGGATCATTAAACGCTTCAGAAAAGCCCTTTAAGACGCAAAACCATCCAAAAATATAGAATAAAAATGAAAAATTGACCATATTAATTCATAATTGTGAGATAAAGTGTTTAAATTATGGGATTATAAGGTTTAAATTTTGAATTAAAAAAATTGGAAATTAAAAAACAAAAGCCAAAATAATGAGATAAATTTGTAATTTTGACACTACTAGTCAAAAGTACAAGATAAAGTGTAACAATTATGACTTAAATAGTGAAAATTAACATATAGAGTCGTAATTATTACACAAAAGGTCTAAATTATGAGATATAAAATAGAAAACAACGTGCTAAAGTCAAAAATGTGACACAAAAAGTCAAAATAATGAGTCAAAAAGGTCAAAACTGTGAGATAAGAAGTCAAAATTGTGAGATTGTAGAATAAAAACAATTATAAAGTCAAAATTATGAGATGAAGTCATCATTATGACAAAGCTAGTGAAAAATATAAATTAAAGTGTTGGAATTCTGACATTCATAGTTAAAATTATCACATTAAGTCATAATTTTGACACAAAAAGTCTAAGTTACAGTATACAAAGTCAAGATGACAAAATATAAAGTTGAAAATGTGACTAAGTCAAAATTATGAGTCAAAAAGGTCAAATCTATGACATAAGGAGTCAGAATTAAGAGATGAAAAGTCAAAGTAAAGAGATAAAATACAAAACAATGATAAAGTCAATATTTGAGACAAAAAGTCAAAATTAAGAGATATAAAGTGCAGAAAGATGTGAGTGGAAATTATGAGCTAAAGCCAAATTTATGACTCAAAGAGTTTAAATTTTTGGATAAAAAGTCAAAGTTAAAAAAAAAAAATCCAAATTATGTTATTAATTGTCTGAACTATGAGATACAAAGTAGAAAACTTTGTGACGTCGAAAGGTTTCTTTTTTTTTAAGGTCTCATTCCTTTAACTTTGTATCACAAAAACTTGTTTTTCTATCTCAAAATTTTGACTAAATATGAACCAAAAAGAATTCCAGTTCCAATTACAGTGATTTATCTTATTTTCTAACTGGTGGAAATCTGGCTTCTATACAAAACATATCCTCCAGCAAAGACAAAAAATGTGACGATAAGACAACAACGACTCGTTATCTCATTTTATCAGGTTGAAATCAAATTTCTGATGCTTCTGATTCTACACAATAACTGAGGATAAAAACCTGACTCAGTTACATACTCTATGAAATAAACATCTGCTTCAACTGAGGAAGAGAGATAAAGATTTTAAAATCCCGTCTAAGTTGATTTAAGTTGAAAGAGACCTCATACTGAGACAATTTACACCTGAAAACGACTTTCCTGTCATTTTTTCCTCTCCACAAAACTAAAATAACAAGCGTATTTTCAGCTGCTGCCAAGTTTGTCTGACAAAAACAAGCCCAGCGCCTAAAAAGATCTCCAATCCCACGGGAAAACCACAAACCTGGCAACGACATGTGAGATGAAATTAATCCGTAGTGTCGCATTTTAAATCATTCGTGGGTTTATGACAATAATAAGGGAGTTATCATTTTTTTGGGGTGAGTAACTGAAATATTATTATTGGAATTTCAGGCGTAAGACATTACATGTTGAAACAGGTATAAACTTCAACTTCTCCTGTAACTTCCTTGAAACTGACGAAATCCACCTTTCTGCTCCAGTTTGTCAGAGGTGACTCAGCAGTTTTTTTGCTGACTGATCCATCAAAAACTTGTGTTATCATCCTGAAAGAAAAGTTGTAGCTGCATTCTTCCAGTTTTTCCAGGAGGATCCTGGGTCTGAACCTCACAGCGTGGTGGTTGGCGTCCCTCAGGGTTTTGTTCTGGATCCTCTGACGTTCGCAGCAAAACCTCTGAAGATTAAATCCTTGGAGCTCAACCTGAAGAAGACTTTCCACAGAAGGTATTTCTGCATTTTCCTTTTGCTTACACCACAAGGGACCGAGGTGAACCACCGACGCAATTCACCCTTCGACCTCACTGACATCTCACTACAACTGGGAACAAGTGAAAACCTGGTAAAAAAAAAAAAAAGTAGGCTAAGTTCAAGCAGTTTTAAACTGAGGCTGTTTTCCAAACCTCCTACTTCCACATGTAGTCTGTAGTGTGACTGTTTTGTTGGACATGTTTAGTCGTATACTACTCTGGATTTCTGTTTCAGGAAGTGGAGCTGATGGTTTTTTTCTAATGTTTAACTTTATCATAAATAAATCCATGAGAACATTTCAGTCATTAATTCACCACATCAATCAGTGGAGAAGTTACAGGAGCAATAAAAGTAGATAAGTTAAATTAGATGTTAATGAGATACAAAGGAAAATAAATAAATGA
Source organism: Thalassoma bifasciatum (assembly GCA_008086565.1). NCBI lineage: Eukaryota > Metazoa > Chordata > Actinopteri > Labriformes > Labridae > Thalassoma > Thalassoma bifasciatum. The sequence continues at coordinate 144,060 of RPOG01001373.1, read as the reverse complement.
AATTAAGCATGAGAAGGGAACAGTAGTTGTAAAATTTTTTGGGAGTTTTTATGTTTTTTCTTTATTTTTAGTGGTTCAAGGAACAATTTTGATTCATTTAGAAANGTAGTCTGTAGTGTGACTGTTTTGTTGGACCTGTTTAGTCGTATACTACTCTGGATTTCTGTTTCAGGAAGTGGAGCTGATGGTTTTTCTAATGTTTAACTTTATCATAAATAAATCCATGAGAACATTTCAGTCATTAATTCACCACATCAATCAGTGGAGAAGTTACAGGAGCAATAAAAGTAGATAAGTTAAATTAGATGTTAATGAGATACAAAGGAAAATAAATAAATGAAATTAAGCATGAGAAGGGAATAGTAGTTGTACATTTTTTTGAGAATTTTTATGGTTTTTTCTTTATTTTTAGTGGTTCAAGGAACATTTTTGATTCATTTAGAAAAACAACAAATTCATTTAGAGATTAGAGTCCTGATTTTATTAAATTTGTAAAGGTTTAGAAGTTTATTACAGCAAAATCACCATATTTGATTTTTTATCTTGCACCAAAAGTTATCGTGTATTGAAAATAAATCTGAAACCAACTGACTTTTTATTTTTCCAGCAGGTGTAAAAACTGCGTCCTCATTACCCACGTAGGCTGTTAGTGTAAAATAAAAAGTGATAAATGATTTAGGGGCTTTTATGAATTTGGTAAAAGTAAACAGCTCTTTCATGATGAAGTGAGCAGATTTACCGCTGTTTCTTTCCTGTCACTTCACTTTTATCTCTGGGACCGTTTCACATTTTTGTTGTTGTGTTGTAGTTGAGCTGATTTATTCCAGTAGGTGTCAGTAATTCACCTCAACCTGAGCGCCCCCAAACTGACAAACGCCATTAGCGCCGTGCATTGTGGGAAACAGTACGCCAGGTAGACTGGTCCGTTACAGACTGAGAAATTTTCCCCGATCAGTAGAAACATCCGGGAACTTGTAGTTTACTACAGATCTACCAAGTTTTCACAAACTGATACTACAAACTGAATTTCAGCCGAAGTAGGAGGAGGTTTGGAAAACAGTCACTGTTTCCCACAATCACTTTTGCGTCTACAGTTTTTATCGTCTCCGTGTAAACGTAGCCTCAGTGATGTTTTGGGTTTGTTTTGCTGCCTCAAAAATAAAGTTTGTGTCATAGAAAAAAGCTGAATCATTGTTTCCTTTATAGTCTTATAAGATTACAAGTATATTTTTCACATTAATATAACATTCACACTGATGTGACAGGAGAGAAAGAGTCAGAGAATCAGCTGAAGTTTGTGTGTGTTAGTGCAGAGGATAAACTGTTCTTCAGCAGCTGTTTGTGTTTGTGTAGAGGAGGAGACTCTTCCTCCTACAAACCACACACACTCACTGAGGAACCAGGAGAATAAAACCCAAACCCAGGATAGAGAGGTTCAGTGAATGTGGTTCTGAAGGTGTAGAGGTGGATCAGTTTGTCAGAGGAGACTCTGTAGAAGGACAAAGAGCCAGCAGGACAGTCCACATACACTGATACTCTGTGAGAGTCAGAGGACGAGGAGAGAGGGAGGAATGTTCCTCTGTTATTGTGACAGACAAAGTAACCTCCATCAGAGCAGAACAGACTCCAGGACTGATCATTATATCCAAACTCACAGTCTTTACTGTTTCCTTTCCTGCTGATTCCTCTGTAACTCACTGATATATAAACATGTCCACTCCACTCCACCTCCCAGTAACAGCGACCAGTCAGACCATCTCTACACAGCAGCTGTTCCCACTGATCAAATCTGTCTGGATGATCAGGATATGACTGATCCTCTTCCACATGTGTCACCTTCCTGTTGTTTTCAGACAGTCTGAGGTTTCTGTTTGCTGTGTTTGAGTCCAGAGTGAGTTCAGAGAAATCTGATGGAGAGAAAAAGAGAAAACACAGCATCAGTTTATGATCAGACACAGCTGAAGGTTTTATTCTTTGTTAGCTGACAGTCTGCTGTTTGCTCATCAGGAGTCAAACTGATTCCACACTTACACTTCTTCAGACCAGGTTTTAACCACTGCTGTCCACCATGGTCCACCCTGGAGGAAGAAACACAGTCAGAATGATTTTCTGTCCAACATGAGTCCTAACTGCTGCTCAACATGAAGCAGTGATCCTCAGTTTGTCTCTGACACAGAAACAGGCTCAAACTCATCTGAGACAACTGTCTCCATCACTCTCTGACTTTTTCTGACAGTGTTCAGATCCTGGCAGACAAAGAAGAAGAAAAAGAGTCAAAAAGCAAAGGCTGCCTGTTGCTCTTTGGATCCATAAAGTCCACATTCTGCTTCTCATGTCCTCTTTGAAATGAGTGATGCCAAATCCTGCTCTCCCTTTGTTCTGTCTCTTTAAAGTAGTCCGCTCTTTTTAGGAGTCAGGAGGNAAGAAAAACAGAGACGAGGCCAGAGAAGAGAACCAAAGATGAGGCCAGAGAAGAGGAGAGAAGAAAAACAGAGATGAGGCCAGAGAAGAGGAAAGAGAAGAGAAACAGAGAAGAGGCCAGAGAGTCAAGAGGAGACAAGGACACGTTTTTAAAGATCTTAACCCTCTTGGGAAACAGTACGCCAGGTAGACTGGTCCGTTACAGACTGAGAAATTTTCCCGGATCAGTAGAAACATCCGGGAACTTGTAGTTTACTACAGATCTACCAAGTTTTCACAAACTGATACTACAAACTGAATTTCAGCTGAAGTAGGAGGAGGTTTGGAAAACAGCCTCAGTCTTAGTTTCACTCTGTGGGATTCGTCGACCAAAAGATGAGACGAGAACAAACTGTTTGTGTCGTCGCCTCCATCGTGACGTGATCGAAACAAAGTCAGTGCTCACTCTACGGCTAAGCTCCGATAATCTGGTTACACTTTGACACGTACATGAGTTAGCAGCTTAAGAAGCTAAACGCGAATCCTCTAAACACGTAGAAACAGACGTCAGGTTATAAAATATGGAGTCAGAGTCGTTCGGGTCAGCGAGACCGAACATTCAGCCGTTGGCCACCAGGAGGCGTTTCACGTCGGCTAAAAGCCCTCGGGGTGTTTCCGCGTCAGTAGCTGCGGTGTTGCACCCACAGCGCCGCAGCTACTGACGCGCGTGTGTGTGTCTGCAGGCAGAGCGGAGGCAGCGCCGTCCGCAGAAACGCGGCGCTGCCTCCGCGCTGTCGGCTCCTAGACGTCGGTGCTGACGCTGTGCGTGACCACCTCCCTCATGGTGACGGAGCGGATCAGGTTGAGCTTCTGGTAGAAACTGGCCAGGTCTATGGGGAGCTCCAGGTCCTCCTGCTGCACAGTCCTGTAGCTTATCCTGCGCCCGCCGTTGCACAGCCGCTCGGGGTGCTGCAGGTAGAAGGGCAGCGTGCAGCGGGCGCAGGACGGGCAGAAGGCATGTGAGCGTTGGCACCTGCGAGGCGGAGGGGGCGTGGCCGAGTAGCTGGTGGGCCCGTTGGCCTCCGTGAGGAAGGTGGGGGTGTAGGGCTCCGGTTCGCGGAAAGGTTCGCGGAAAGGTTCGGCTTCACAGAAGTGATCCGGCGTTGGAGGCGATGGAGGAGCGGGCAGAGCCAGGGGGCGCGACGGCGACATGCTGGAGAGCTCCGGTTCCTCCTCTTCCCCCTTCTCAGACTCCTCCCTCTTACAGCAGTAATACTGAAAACACACACAGAGGGAAAAAACTCATTCAAATCTCTTTTCTATGACAAGATTTGCAGCACAAAATTAATAATAAATTATAATGATACATTTTATTCAAGGTCACCTTACAAAGAATAAAAAGTGCATTAAAATGGGCCTAAAAACAGGTTTATAACAAGCAATACAATGTAATAGATCAATGATTCCCAACCTGTGGGCCGTGGCCCCCTGGTGGGCCGCGATGGTATCACAAGTGGGCCGCCAAATTGTTTCCAAAATAGTCTGATCTTAGTGGAGGGTAATTAAATCAAGATACAAATTTACAGAATAAAATTTGAACTGTTAAAACCCAGTTATGTTTTTAAGGATATTAAACATTTTTGAACATTTATGTAAAAATAAAGTTCTCTGCGAAGGCATGTTACAGCCCAATATGTAACACGACCTGAAATTTGACAATGACCTGAATTATAAATATACAGCTCTGGAAAAAATGAAGAGACCACTGCAAATTGTTCACTTTCTCTGATTTTGCTATTTATAGGTATTTGTTTTGAGTAAAATGAACATTTTTGTTTTATTATATAAACTACTGACAGCATTACTTCCAAATCCCAAATATTGTCATTTAGAACATTTATTTGCAGAAAATGAAAAATGGTCAAAATACCAAACAAAGCCCTCTGTTTTCAGATAAATAATGCAAAAAAAAAAACAAGTTCAGGTAGAAACAGGTAGAAACAGGTGTGCTTGTTTTGGACTTCAACAGACACTGCAATGGAATGAGTCATACATGTAGAGATGCTGATTGCTGAAAATTTGCAGTGGTTTCATGTTTTCCAGAGCTGTCTATTTGGGGCTTGGGCCCTAAAAGCTCCATCAGCCTGTAGGTTTTAAAGTCTTTCAGATGTAAAGGTGAAGCTCAGCTGCTCTAACGTGTTGAATAAAAAGTGCGTTAATGGTTAAATATCAGGTGTTTTTTTCGTACCTGTAACCTACATAAACACAGCACAGCGATGATGGTCAGTAAGATGACTGTAGCCAGAATTCCTCCTGCGATGACCACTGTCCCGGCTGACATTCGAAATCCTCTCCATCAACAGCCTGCACACAGGAGGAGGAGGAGGAAGAGGAAGACGAGGAATAAACGGGGAATAACGGTGAGGGGGGAGGAGTTAACGAGGGGAGGAACGGAGGATCATCATCAGAGGAGGTCACAGTTATTCACACACAGACCGAAGAATTTTTAAAAAACATCAGTATTATCACATCTGCTCTTGTTCATCAGAGCTTTGGAGTTTGCTGTCTCTCATAAAAACACATCAGTGTGTGTCCACAGAAGGATCCTCCCTTTTCTCAGAGGGCCTGTTAGTCAGTTTGTATTTATTTAGCTAATATTCTAAAAACAAACTGAATGTCTAAGTGGCCGACCTCCTGACACTGATGCCTTCTTGTTTAATGACTAACAGACCCAACAGACCTTGTGTTTTAATGCACACTATGACTAACAGGCTCTCTGGCTAATGGGCCTTTTGACAAACAGGCTTTTAGGGAAATGGGCTGCCTGACTAACTGGGCTTCTTGTTTTGTGGCTAACAAACCTCCTGGCTGATGGACTTTATGACCAACAAGCCTTCTAACCATGCGCTGTCTGACTAACTGGCTGTCTTGTTTTCTGGCTGAAAGACCTTCTTACTGGATTTCTGGCTAATTGGCCTCTGACAAATAGGCTTTTTAGGGACATGGGCTGCCTGACAAATAGGGCTTTTTGTTTCGTGGCTAATGGACCTCCTGGTTAATGGGCTTTGTGACCAACAAGCCTTCTAACCATGCGCTGTCTGACTAACTGGCGTTCTTGTTTTCTGGCTGACAGACCTTCTGGCTAATGGGTCTTTAAATCAACAGTCTTTCTGACCATGGGCTGTCTGACTGACTGGCTTTTTTTGTCCTGGCTAACAGACCCTCTGGCTGATGGGCCTTTAAGTCATCAGTCTTTCTGACTAATGGGCCCTCTGATTTATGGACTGTCTGTGTAATGGGCCTTATGATAAACAGGCCTTCTGACCATAGTCTTTCTGACTAATGGGCTTTATCATTTTCTGGCTGACAGACCCTCTGGCCAATGGGTCTTTAAACCAACAGTCTCTCAGGATCATGGACTGCCTGACTTACTGGCTTCCTTGTTTTCTGGCTAATGGGCCTTTCTGACCATGGGCTGTCTGACTAACAGGTCTTTCTGGCTAATGGGCCTTATGATGAACACGCTTTCTGACCATGGGCTGTCTGACTGACTGGCTTCCTTGTTTTCTGGCTAACAGACCCTCTGGCTAATGGGCCTTTAAACCATCAGTTTTTCTGTCTAATGGGCCCTCTGATTAATGGACCGTCTGTGTAATGGGCCTTATGATAAACAGGCCTTCTGACCATAGTCTTTCTGACTAATGGGCTTCATCATTTTCTGGCTGACAGACCTTCTGGCTAATGGGTCTTTAAATCAGCGGTGTTTCAGGACCATGGGCTTTCTGTCTAATGGGTCTTATGATAAACAAGCCCTCTGACCATGGGCTGACTGACTAACTGGCTTCCTTGTTTTCTGGCTAACAGACCTTCTGGCTACTGGGTCTTTAAACCGATGGTCTTTCAAGACCATGAGCCCTCTGACCAATGAGCCTCCTGGCTTAACCCTTATGACAACAGGCCTTCTAACCATGCACTGTCTGACTAACAGGCTTTCTTTTTTTTCTGGCTGACAGACCTTCTGGCTGAAGTGCCCTCTTGGTTGACAAAGCATACTAAATTGAACACTTGAGAGCCAAATTATGAGTTTTAATGTCCTGATCTAAGCCAAAACACAGCCTGGTGGCCTCCTTGGGAGCCAAAATGCCTGAAAAATGTTCCATTGGGGCCAGAATTTGCACTAAATATCCCGCTTGGTTGGCAAAACATACTAAACTGCACCCTTGGGGGCTAAAAGGTGAGCTAAAGTACCAACTTCAGAGCCAAAATCCCTGAAAAGTGTGTCATTCGGGCCCAAAATTTGTTTACTTCTCATTGACAAAATGCACTAAACTTTCTCCTTTAAAGGCGAAAACACGTGCAGTCTAAACCTTTTTCTTCCTTCAGCCTCAGCTTTTCCAAAAATCTGCGCGTGCACATCAGAAGATTTGACTCTTGAGAGAAACTGCAAAATTAAAGTTCCGTTTAAAATGATCTGGAGAGTTTCTTGCCTCTAGTTTCTGAGCAGAATAAAAACGTTAATCTACATGAAAACGTCAGATTTAAGTGTGAAGCTTCAGGTTCGTTATAACCCAGAGAAGACGGTTAAACTTTATCACAGTTGTAAACGTCCTGACGAAGCTGCAGCTTTTAAAGCTTCACATTAAAGCAGCTGAAGCCTGTGGCTCCTGGTTAGCATTTCACAGGCCAACTCTTCCATTAAACTCTCTGCATATTTCAGCTCCAGCGTTCAGCCCAAAGCTCCCACAGCAACATGACAATTAAACAACGAGACAGTCGACGGAGCGAGAAACGCCAGCAGGTCTGAGCGGCTCCTTAACGCCACGGTACGACCAAAATATCATCATCAACGTCAAAATATAGCACGATGTCAGCTCTGAGGATTCATTCATCGATAAGTGAGAAATGTGAGTGAGTGAGGATGAAGAAGTTTTTCATGTTTGTGTGAAGAAGTAGAAGTTTCTAATCTTCCTGAAACGACCTCATGCTCAGAGGCAGATTATTAATATTCACTTTGTCTTCATGTTTTATTCACTCTCTCTGCTCCAAACTGGAATCAGGATCGACCGAGCGAACGAAGCAAAGATCTGTCTCAGGTTCAGGTCTGAGGATCTTTACAGGATCTTCTAATGTCGTCGTTTGTGTCTTTAAATCCAAAACAGAAACAAGGTTTGTTCTTCTTCCTGTGGAGGAAAAATCCCTGATGTGAAATTATGAAAAGCTAATATTCAGTATCTCCTCATGTTTTATAAAATATCAGGAACTGGAGCAAATGTGAGCGGATGAATAGTCAAAGATTCAGAGTCACACGAGGAGACGAAGAACCGGAGGCGTCATCATCAACGACATTTTCACCAACTCGTTTCCTCCACATCCTGAGGTGATTTTACCTCGTTGGTTCCAACAAATCTGATCAGATTCAAGCTCCAAAATGTTGATTCCTGAACGGTTTCTGTTCCAAAGAAGAAACTAACAGATTATTAAGATCAGGTTCAGACCAGAGCAGCTCAAGATTAATGCGTCACTGCTGAGTCATGCTTCATGTCCTGGTTTTAAATCAAACTGGGGTTTTGAACTTTCATACAACATGAGCTAAATCTTTAGAAGTAAAAGTATAAATTTTAACTGTAAAGACAGATCAGTTTGATTTCTTTCAACACTTTTACCCTCATGATTCCAGAAGAACAGGACTGTAATTTGTCTGTAAATAGAATAAAAACAAACAAGTTTCATTGAATAAATCTCAGATCTCAAAATTTCAAACTTCAAACTGCAGATTGCAAGAGCATTTTCACTTGGTGATGCAAGCATGACACTTAGCACGAATATTGTCTGAGATCCACTCTTTGGAAAAATAACATCACACACTCAAAATTCAAGATGCATCTTGAAAAATGTCCTGTGTTTCCATTGAGTGTTTGTTATTTCATCGTTCAAATCGTAATACAAGTTTGAAATTTGGCACTAATACTCTCTGAGGGCTACACTTGGAAAATAATAGACCATCAAAAGTCCAAGTTGGGGGCTGTTTTTCAAGATTACCATGGAAATTTGTTATTTTGTAGTCCAAATGGTGATAAAGGCATGACGTTTACCACAAAAGCAAAACTTGCAAAGTATTGTTTGACACTTTCCTGCTTGTTTCACCAAGTGTACATCTTTCAGTCATCCCCTGACCAAGGCTTACGTGCGAACTCATGACCCCTCTTTAAAAACTCTCTAAGATCACCAAAACATCAGGACGCCAAGTGCAAAATCTCATAAGTGCGTGTTTGCAGCCAAACCTGGACAGAAAACGGTCTCACAACTCATCAAACTACGCTAATAGCTCCCGTTGTGATTCCTGCATCCACCAGAGGGCGCTACCTGCTGTAAACAAAGATCTGAACAGTCAAGCCTTTCGCTATTTTTGGTGTTGCATCACAATATGTCAAGTTTTCGCTGTAAGTGTTTCCCATTGAACAGATGAATCCATCTGCATTTGAACTTTGACCTCAGAAACCTGAGCCAGGAACATCAACCCCTCCAGTGGTGATCACCATGGTCCAGTGTAACCATGGCGACAGAGTCCAGGACTTCAGCACCCAAGAGGAGCAGAGAGTCCGTCATCATCACAGTCACATCAAGGTCAGAGACCGCCCTGGTTTCCATACGACCAGAGACGTACTTTTTACACTTTTTTTAGCTCCAAAAAGGAAACTTTATCACGTTTCAATCAACCAAGGGAGCTAAAAAAAAGTGAGCTTCAACAACCAGGAGGGCACTTTAGCATTTGTTTTGATTCCCAAGAGGACACATGAGAATTTGTTTTGGCTCCCAAGAGGGCACATAAGCATTTGTTTTGTCCTCCAGAGAGGGCACTTTAGCATTTGTTTTGGCTCCAAAGAAGGCACTTTAGCATTTGTTTTGGCGCCTAAGAAGATACCTGAGAGCATTTGTTTTGAACTCCAAAGAGGGCACTTTAGCATTTGTTTTGGCCTCCAAAGAGGGCACTTTAGCATTTGTTTTGGTGCCTAAGAAGATACATGAGAGCATTTGTTTTGGCCTCCAAAGAGGGCACCTTAGCATTTGTTTTGGCGCCTAAGAAGATACCTGAGAGCATTTGTTTTGGCCTCCAAAGAGGGCTCCTTAGCATTTGTTTTGGCTCCAAAGAAGGCACTTTAGCATTTTTTTTGGCGCCTAAGAAGATACCTGAGAGCATTTGTTTTGGCCTCCAAAGAGGGCACCTTAGCATTTGTTTTGGCGCCTAAGAAGATACCTGAGAGCATTTGTTTTGGCTCCCAAGAAGGCACTTTAGCATTTGTTTTGGCTCCCAAGAGGGCACTTTAGCATTTGTTTTGGTCCCAAAGAGGGCACTTTAGCATTTGTTTTGGCTCCAAAGATGGTACCAGATGGCAAGTGTGGCCACCAAAAGGACACATTAGCAAGCTTGTGGCTCAATCGAGTGCACTTTTGTGTGTGTTTTTGCTCCTGCGAGGGGCCACTTTGGCATCTTTTGGTTCCCAAGAGAACATTCAAGTGTTTTATTTGGCCCCTCGGAGTTTATCATGGTATCATGGTTATCATCACCAGAAAGGCAGGAAAGCGTTTGTTTTTGGCTCCTTAGAAGACACTTCAGCATAGTTTTTCCCAGATTTGAGCCATGAGGTTGAGTGACTGCCCCCTCATGCCCCCCCCCTGTGCACACCCCTGCATACATCCCTCCATCATTCAGCTCGACTTCATTTCTCTCCATCACATCTTTCAGACATTTGGTGCATTACAACTCATCTTTATCATTCATCGTTGAGTTTTAACTTTCTGTACTGAAGTTAACTGATTGTTTTTCACAGTTTTTGTTCCACTTCTGAGTTCAGCATCTTTACACAAAAAACCCTCCATGTACAAACTCACACAGTGATAAATGTAATCCTGATTTTGAAGCCACGTTATCGTAAAACATCCACCATTACAAAGACAGAGAGGATTTTATGATCTGAAATTATCATCTTTAATGTTTGGATGAAGCCAAATGGTTTTGAAAGACTCTGTGATGATGAAACTGTAATTCTATAATTTTTTTTTAAGAATACAAAAGAATAATATACATTTAAATGAGGGAAATTATCTGAGGCTCGATGTTCTTTAAATGAATCCAGCAGAATAAATTCTTCTTCTTACATAAGAGCAATACAAAAATGAATCAAATATTTTGTTACAAAAAGACAAAAATTTCTTCATTAAGAAACATTTAAGGATTTGCAAGAATTTTGCAGACATCAATGTGTCAGAGCTTCGTTGATCCTGCAGCCTCCACACACACACACACACACACACACACACACACACACACACAAACTGGAGGAAGAAAATCAGCCTTAAAATTCTTGATTTCTTTTTTGTTGCTCTTGTTCTTGAAGTTGAAGTTCAAACAACTTGAAATGACAGAAAATGTTTGAAAGTGAGTTTTTATCTTCGTGCGTAAAAACTGAGCCGACTACAATTAAAACCATTAAATAAAACAATTTTGGTGAGGTAATGGTAATTGGATTGTTAGAGTAATTAAATAAATGTAAATATTTGACTGATATTAACTGTTTTAATCCCTCAGATGTTAGTTCACCTCCAGTCTGGAGATGTTTCGGCGCTTTTACGCATCGCATTTTGCTCCAAAATCTCATCAAACCGCTTTTTTTCTTTCTTTGTTTTTGTTTCTGTAGAATAAAACCACAAATTCACCTGCTCTCCTTTGAAGATCAGATCATCTTACCCTCACATCAGTGTTTGGATCGTTTCATCGCGTCCCCTGCGGCACCTCCAGCTGCTCGGGGCGTCCCGGTCTGCGGGCAGGAGTGAGGGAGAGGAGGCTCGAGTTTCAGAGGCAGGAGAGGAGCAGGAAAGGAGCAGGAGAGGAGCAGGAGGAGGAGAGGAGGAGAGGAGCAGGAGGAGGAGGAGAGGAGCAGGAGGAGGAGGAGGAGGAGGAGAGGAGCAGGAGAGGAGCAGGAGGAGGAGGAGGAGGAGGAGGAGGAGCAGGAGAGGAGCAGGAGAGGAGCAGGAGGAGGAGGAGAGGAGAGGAGCAGGAGGAGGAGAGAAGCTTCAGGAGTCAGCGCTTACATCCACACACATCCTGTTTCTCCTGTTTCTCCTGTTTGGATTTCAAAGCTGCTCCTTTAGTAGATCCAGGTTTTTCCTAAAGTCTCAGCTTCGCTCCAGTAAAACCTTTAAAACCTTTAAAACCAGCTGGACTCTGCTGATGATGAGGTTTCTGGTCTCTGCTGTGTTCAGGATCCGGTCCTGTCCTGTCTGTGCTGCGTTCAGGGGATGCTGACCTGCCTGTGTGTGACCGTGCGTAACAACAGCGCGCGCTGCAGAAAAAAAAACAACCTCAGGACCAAACAGCAGGTTTAGATGAGCTGCGTCAATAAAGATTCACATGTGAGAGAATAAGAGACCTGACTTTAAAGGGACCACGGGGACTTTTTAAACGATCCAGAGAAAGTCTTATATCTTGATATTTGAGCAATCAAAATCTACTATTTTAAATTAGATTTTCAGCACCAAAAAAGATTATTTCAAAATACTGATTACTAGTTTCTCAATCAGGGCTGGACGAGTCTGATTGACGCTCAAGTTTCTATGACAACAGAACACCAGCTGACAAAGTTCAACAGTGAGAAGAGAGATCTGTGTTTTTCTCTGCTGAAAACCATTTCTGTGATGAGAAAAGAGACAGAAGAGCAGAAGAAAGATAAACAGGAGAGTGATAGAGCACAGGCTAAAGGCTAAAACAGGAGCTAAAGGCTTAAACATGAGCTAAAGGCTAAAACAGGAGCTAAATGCTAAAACACAAGCTACCGGTTAAAACAAGAGCTAAAGGCTAAAACACAAGCTAAAGGTTAAAACAGGAGCTAAAGGCTAAAACACAAGCTAAAGGCTAAAACAGGAGCTAAATGCTAAAACACAAGCTACCGGTTAAAACAAGAGCTAAAGGCTAAAACACAAGCTAAAGGTTAAAACAGGAGCTAAAGGCTAAAACACAAGCTAAAGGCTAAAACAGGAGCTAAATGCTAAAACACAAGCTACCGGTTTAAACAAGAGCTAAAGGCTAAAACACAAGCTAAAGGTTAAAACAGGAGCTAAAGGCTAAAACACAAGCTAAAGGTTAAAACAAGAGCTAAAAGCCAAAAAACACAAGCTAAAGGTTAAAACAAGAGCTAAAGGCTAAAAAACAAGCTAAAGGCTAAAACAGGAGCTAAATGCTACAACACAAGCTAAAGGTTAAAACAGGAGCTAGAGGTTAAAACAAGAGCTAAAGGCTAAAATATGAGCTAAAGGCTAAAACAAGAGCTAAAGAAAAATAAAAAATGGCGAAAGGCTAAAAAACAAGCTAAAGGCTAAAACAGGAGCTAAAGACAAAAAAAAAAATCGGCTAAACGATAAAAATGGGGCTAAAGGTTTAAAAAGGGGCTAGGGGCTACAACACATGCTAAAGGTCAAAACAGGAGCTAAAGGCAAAAACAAGAGCTAAAGAAAAATAAAAAATGGTGAAGGGCTAAATAACAAGCTAAAAGCAAAAATAAGAGCTAAAGGCTAAAACAAGCGCAAAAGACTTAAACATGAGCTAAGGGCTTTAAAAGGGGCTCGAGGCTAGAACATATGCTAAAGGCTAAACGCTCTAGCGAATGGCTTTAGCATGGGTGAAAGGACTCAACAGGGGCTAATGAGCTACACATCACAGACATGTCTCAGAGCACTGGGCTGTGAGCAGAGCTAAACTTTCTTCTCACCTCTGGACACAAAACTACAAACTGAGGCCACAAAGTTTCTTTGTCACCTTTAAGACAATGATTCATACATCAACTTGTTGCTTTGCATCCTGGGGAAAGTTGCCATGAACAAAGAAAAGTATCTGCTGTTCATTCATTTGCTTCAGAAAACACACATCTTCATCACAGTGGGTGCAAGTGCTCATGGGAAATGGAGTCTTTATACTAGATGAATACCAGCTTCTCCTCAGGGTCCAATTAAAGACTTTAAAGGGGCTTTAGGAGTTAAAGATGTTTCTTCGTTTAGTTGCAGTAAAAGTTTTGTTGCATAATTGGGGATGGCCTTTTTGGGGGGGGGGCAATTGTGCTTGTGTACATCGAGTGTGACCGCGCCCTAAAACATCCGAGAAACAAACTGGTCAGTCATTTTGGTGTGAGATTAGAGGAAAAATGTCGACAAGCTCCCTGATTTACCAAAAAAATGTAACTAATATCAAACTCTGAGCTGTTTCCTGGATCCAAACAGAACCTGAGTCCTCGTTCAGTCGTCCTCGGTGATTCTCCCCCCGCTCCACTCAGAGCAGCAGAAGAAGAAGAAGAGTCCTGAGTGTGTTGGGGGACAGGCTCGCAGAGGAAAGATTTTATTGTGTGAATAATTCAGCGGTAAAAGCAGGCTGAGATTTCAGAGGATTGTAGAGACAAGAGTCTGTAAAATTCATGAGCGGAGACGTTAGAGGTTATTTCTCCCGCTGAGCTTCATCCAGGAAGATGAGAAAACAGATTTTTAGGTCAAACCTGGACTCGAAACACTGAAACCACTGAAAACGACCAGAGCTCCAGTGTTATTTCTTTGAATCATTGTTAAAATGTTAGAGAATAAACCTTCTTTAAAAGTTCCCCTGGCTACCAGAACGTCATTTTCCTAAATGATCAGTGTTTTTACCAGCTACATAAGAACCATAATAAAATCTTTTGTGGGACTTTACTGACGCTGCTTCTGTTCTTCTGTGCTTTCTGCTGACATCCCTGACACATGTGGCATTATTATGTTTTTTTCCCTCCTCAAACCTCGTGACTTACGGCGACTAGTAGTGAGGAAACGGCCAGATCCAGATGCACCAAGCAACCAATCTACGTCATCAACCCAGAATGCATTGCGGCAGTAAAACAATGACTGCGCCCGAAGGATAGAAACTGTGTTTCAAACTGTATTTTTTATAATTATCTAATTAAATTTATCTCTGATAAATAAATAATGAAAATGTACAGAAACTCACACACACACACATTTCTACATGTTCATACACATGAGATAAAATGTCAAAATTCTGAGGAAATAAAAATGTCTTAAGTTTGACTTTTATCTCAATATTCCAACTTAGTACATGAAAAAGGTCAAAATTTGGGAAAACAAAGTTGAAATTTTTGAAAAAATCAAATCAAATCTGAGGACGAAAAGTTAAAATTTTGAAATAAAAAGTCAAAAACTATGAGGTTATGTCAACATTTGCGATGATCAAGTCCAAATTAGGACTAAAAAGGTCAAAAACTTGAGATAAAAAACTCAAAATATGAGATATAAAGTCAGATATTTGAGATTAAAGGATCAAATTTGAGTAAAAAAAGTCAAAATATTGAGAAAAAATCCAAACAGTTGAGACAAAAAGTCAAAAAGTTGTGACTTAAACTCCAATGTTTGAGATAAAAAGGTCAAATTTCAGACATGTGTCAAAATTTGGAAGGTAAAAAATCAAGATCTGAGATAAAAGCTCAAAAATTTATTAGATAATTTTTTTTTTTATTATAAAGAAAAACCAATTCGTTATGTCTTTAACAACAAATTCAAGTTTGACACAAACATTTAAGCAGATTCATGCCTGTTAGTCCTTACAGTCGGGGTTCACTTTAATAAAGAGTGATCAGCTGTTTGTTCTGGTCCAATCACGTGGCTCGATAAGACAAACAGTCTCAGTGTGAGTTTTTCTGCAGCATCGATCCTGGTGATGGATTGGTTTACAGAGTCCACACCAGGACAAGGTCAGAGATCAGAGACCAGGTCAGAGACCAGATCAGCTCGTTGTGTTTCTCCAGACTGACTCTGTCTCTGTTTCTTCTCTCGTCCTCACAGAGAGGCTTCGTGTCCTTCTGCGTTTGTTCCACCTCGTTTCCTGAACACGACTGTCAGACGGAGAGAAGCCGCAGAATCATTAATGTGACACGACATCATGATACCAACGAGGAAACGGCGTCTGCCTCTGGTATCGCTCTCATCCTGACAAAACCTGAGATCAAGAAAACGTGTCAGTGAGACTGATCCACGTCCTGTTCTCTCAGGATCAACATCATCCAGCTCACACAGCAGCCGGCTGACAGGCTAACAGGGCTGTTAAAAAGGGACCAAGTCTGTTTTCTGAAGGCTGGTTAGTCAGAAAACAAACTTATTTTTGTTTATATACTGGGATCCAATGAAGTTTTCTGACTAACAGACCTCCTGGTGTCCTGATTATCAGGCCTTGTGATTTTCTGATGTACTGCCTTTCTTATTTACTGACTAACAGGCCTTCTGTTGTTTTCATCTGACAGGCCTCCTAGTTGAAGCTAAAGAGCCTTCTCGCCTTCTGACTAATTGTTCTCTTGACTTTAGGGCTCTCTGATTCCTGACTAACGTGCCTCTGAATTAGTGTTTACTTGCCTTCTGACACACTGTCCTCGTGACTAAAGGGCTTTCAGTCGTATGACTTCCCATCCTTTTGGTCTTTGGACTAACAGCCCTTCTAGCTATCTGACTTCCCTTCTGCACTGCAAAAACTGAAATCTAAGCAAGTCATTTTGTCTTATTTTTAGTCAAATTTGTCTTTCTATTCTTGATTTGAGCCACATTTACTAGACAAGGTCATAAAAATGTCTCATTTCAAGTTTTTTAAAGACAAAAATGAGGCATCAATTGCTTGTAACAAGTAAAAAAATATCTGCCAATGGGATAAGATAAAAGATTCTTGTTTTAAGACATCTTTCTAATTTCAAGAAACTTCCCAGGTGAATTCGTCTTATCCCATTGGCAGATATTTTTGACTTGTCACAAGCAATTTACACCTCATTTTTGTCTTAAAAAAAACTTGAAATAAGACATTTTTATGACCTGGTCTGGTGAATGTGGCTCAAATTAAGAACAATAAGACAATTTTTACTACAAATAAGACAGAATGACTTGCTTAGATTTCCGTGTCCTTCTAGTTTTTGATTATAGTTCTTGACTTGTGGGCCCGTGACTAATGGGACCTCTGATTTCCTGACAAATGGGCCTTTAGCTTTCTGACTAACTGTCCCTCTTGTTTCTTCAACCAACAGGCCTTCTAAATTTCTGACTAAAGGGCCTTCTTTCCCTCTAAATAAAGTTTTCTTCTTTCCTGTAAATAACCATCTGTCTTGTTTTCTGACTAACAGGCCTTTTAGTTTAATCAGGGAACAGATGAAGTCAAATTCACGAGGAACTGTTGAAGTGATTGTGAGTCTGAGGGAGAAACTGAGCTGAAGTTTTGTTCCTAAAGAAAATCTCTCTCTGTGTTTGTAAACTCAGATCTGTCTGAGTGAAAATCTTTGTTGAATTTAACGTTTGTTTTTTTTCCTGTAAACTCTCATCAGGACGTTTCCTCTGCAGCTTCTTCTCTAATCACAGCGACGTCTCTTCACCTGATCGATCAGAGGAAGCAGCAGCTCGTCACG
This sequence comes from Thalassoma bifasciatum, assembly GCA_008086565.1. Classification (NCBI taxonomy): domain Eukaryota; kingdom Metazoa; phylum Chordata; class Actinopteri; order Labriformes; family Labridae; genus Thalassoma; species Thalassoma bifasciatum. The sequence continues at coordinate 127,195 of RPOG01001373.1, read as the reverse complement.
CTCCACGGCTCTAAACTCTGCACTCGCTGATTTGTGGCGTCAGGGAGACATAAACTTTTTCTGTGCGAGCAGGAGGCAGAGAGGACGATTCAGCGTGACACGGAGGTGAGAGCTGCACCTGCACGCCGCCGCCGCCGCCGCCGCCACGGCAGGAGTCACCTTGTCTCTACCTGTAAATGTAACCAAGCAGGAAACTTTTCTGACTCAAAGTCTTTCTGAATAAATCAGGATTTAAAGAAACAGTCAGATCTTTTTGTGTGGAGATAAAACTAGAGAGCTCGCTCTTTTCCTGAGCAGATGGAGGCGCCGCAGGGGGCGCCGCAGGGGACGCCACGGGGACGCCACGGGGACGCCACAGGGACACCACAGGGACGCCACGGGAGGATCCTGATGTGCTGAGTGAGATCATCATCTGTGTACATGAAAATGAGGGTGAGAGTGTGTAACTGCAAAAATCTGCCCCCATGAAACATCTGAAATGAGTCTGCAGCTGGGCGCCGTGGTTTTAGCGTGCAGCGATGACTCCTCCTCCTGTTTCGCCGCCGCCAGCTTCAGTTTCAGCTCAGTCAGAGCTGACGGAGCGGCCTCTGAATCACACAAACAGGAAGTCTCTGTCACAACGACACGCTGACATTTCATCAAAGTGTCACAGGAGGATTTTACTGAAGCATCTTCAGTTTTTTAAAAAATCAGTTTAATTTGATTCAGGAAGCACATGAATCAAGAACATGTCAACATTTAAACACTGACTCAACATATAAATACAACTTTAACCAAGATTTTGAGGCATTATTTATATTTTTGCATGAGAGAAATGTATAACAATTTCATTTTATTTAAGCATGTGGTGAGACACTAGTACAGAAGCCAAATTTTGCCACTGAAAAAATTAAAATGAAAACTTGGCTTTGTTGAGATTTTTTTTTTTTCGCCTACATTCAAAACTGTAAGATAGAAGTCAAATTTTGAGATATTTCAGTCAAACCTTTAAGATGAAAAGTCAAAACTTTTGAGACAATAAAGTCAAGTTTGGAGATTAAAAAGTCAAAAAAATGGAGATAAAGGTAAAAAATTTACAATAAAATGAAGTCATTCTAAGACCAAAAGTCAGAATCTAAAGATAAGTCAAAATTCACAGATTAAGTGTCAAAATAATGAGACATTAAAGTCAAAATATTGAGATAAAAAGTCAGAATTTCATCATAAAAAGTTGTAATTTTGAGATTAACGTAAAATTTGGAGATAAAAAGTCAAATTTTGGAGACAAATAGTCAACATTTTTAAGATGAAAAAGTCAAACATTTGAGATTTCAAGTAAATATTTCAAGGTGAAATGTCAAATTTTGGGATGAAAAGTCAAAATTTTCTGATAACGCTCTAAATTTTTCAATAAAATGTAGTCATTTTGAGATGGAAAGTTGAACTTAAAAGATCATAAAGTCAAAATTTGAGCAATAAAAAAATCGTAATTTTGAGGTAAAATTTTAAACCTTTGAGATAAAAAGTTGAAATTTTAAGATACTGAAGTTAAAGACATGAGATTAAAAGTCAAAATCTTCAGAATAAAAGTCCTTAGTCTCAAATTTTTTTACCATTTTTAAAAAAATTTAACCAAGCTTTATTTTTATTGTTCTAGTTTTAAAAAGCAGAAATAGGCTTTCTACACATTATTAATGTTTACATTATAGAAAATGTTTCCTTCAAACAGTGAAGGAGAGTTTTAGATAAATGTTTGGGTGATAAAGCTTCTTTGTCGTCTTTGAGGATCCTTTGGGTATTTTTGCAGGATCTTACGGGGGGGGGGTTAAGAATATAGCGCCCCCTTAGATAAAGTCTGGAGACCTGAGCGTTTGCCTCCTGTAACCGTGTGAACGTCAGAGGAAACTCCCTTTTATCTGAGGTTTTAAAAAAAAAAAAAAAAAAGTGTTTTCCTCAGTGGATTATTTAGTCTGAGGTCGAGCTGCTCTGTTATCGTTTGATCGTCCTGCGTCCACGTGTGGACGACCTCAGAGTCGTGGTTAACCTCAAACGCTGCAGGTGAAGGAAATGAGATTAAACTTCTCCACCTCAGTGTTTGTCGTCCTTATAGACCGATCCTCAGGTTACGGCCCGTGATGTCACGGCCGCCGCCGTCTGCGTCACGAGCCCGAGTCTGGATCCAATCAGATCCTGAACGCTGCACAAACAGGTCACGACTTCAGACAAAACACAGGAAGGAACCTGAGGAGCTGCAGCTCTGAGTTTGATTCTCCTGCAGATGTTTCAGGTGTGAAATGTGGTTTTAAAAACACAAAGACTCTGAGGTCAGAGCGCCGCGGGCAGAAACGTGAGGAAGACGTGAAGAAGATGTTCGTCTGCAGAAAGAATCCAGAGACTCTGACCTGAAGATTTGGTTCAACCTCAAAGTTCTGTGTTTTATTTAACCAACAAAACTTCCAAATTATCATTATCACCCACCGACATTTACTTGGACATTTCGTTGTGAAGAAGAAAAGAAAAAAAGACACAAACTACATCCAGATTTTTAGCAGTATTTAAGTCAAATGTGCATTTTCTCCCCCTTTTTTTCTCCCCAACAATTACTGCTGATACTACTAATTCTTATAATAATAATCATGATGATACTTTTATTTATATATCGCATTGCAAAACAACGTTACAAANGTTTTTTCCTTTAAAGACCACGGTGGCACATATGTTAGTACAAAATGATGTTTGTGTGGCGTTATAGATGAACATGCACGCACTTCTGTGCAGCACTTTAGCGCAGCTGTGTTATAAGATCCACGCCCACCGTGAGTCTGTAGTCGGGCTAGAGGAAAAGAACCAAACCCAGTAGAGACGAGTAGAGTAGAGCTGGAACTGTAGAGTGGAAAAGCACCATGTGTTTTGGCCCCCAAGAAGGAAGTTTATTGTCCATTTTTCAACAATGATGCCTCTGTTAAAACCACTGACCTTCCTTTTACCTCGAACAGACTCTGGAAAGTTTAGGACGTAAAAATGAAGACGATGACCTCAGTTTTTAACACAGCAAACAAAAAAAGCTGATGTGAAGGAGCAGTTAAGTGCTCCTGCATCTATTTTTCAAAGATTTTAATTACAAAATAAGACGAGAAACATCTCGACAGATACTCAAAAAAATTTATTTCTTTGCTGAAAGTAAAACTAACTTCTTTTATCATTAAAATTCAGACGTCAGCTTCAGTTTTGGGTCGATGTTCTGCAGCCTGTGAACAGAAACCAGCTCTGATGAGTTCAGAGACGATAAATCATCATTTATCAGATAAAAGCTGATTTATTTGTAAGGATTTAACATCAGATTTCTTGGTCCAGGTCAGAGAAAGTTACAGACCCCCCCCCCCTGCAGCTCCAACAGCTCTGTGATTAATAATAAAAGACGAAGATTTCACGTTGATGGTTTCCTCCCTCTCTGACGCTCTGACCCCACTTTTAGATAAAGAAAAAACCTTTTTCAAAGAATATTGCAGCTCGTCTCCAGTGAAGCGCGCGGAGAGCATTTCTGTTTGAAGAAGCTTTTACTGCAGAGATGGCGCCTCGTCCTCTGACGTCGTCTCTGCAGAAAACACCAGAGTCTGGGTTTATTAAAGAAAATATCCTTAAGTTTTTAAGTGTTGGACATCAGGGTGAAGAAAACAGTGAGAAGCTTTTGGTTTCAGAAAAAAATGAGACGATCACTGGACACAGTTTAGTCTTGATGCTCTGCTGCTTTTATTTATCCGATTTTTAATTATTTATCGGTGCGAAAACATGGCGTCCATCTTTGTCAGGTTTTACTCACGGCTCATTAACCTGCAGGAGACTCAGGTGAGGTGACCGTGTTGACCTTCACTGAACACGATCAGAGAAATGTGACGGCTCAAAGAACAGATCGTTCACGCAAAACTCGTGAGTGATGTGAGATTATCAAGGACGATCTGAGCATTCGGACTCAAGCTTTATTTATTTTATTCTCTTCTTTCTGTTTTCTAGTATGGGCTCTGAAGTTTTATATTTGCAATCCTTGAATCTGAACCTGGATAACTCAAGGACAGGCTGAAACAGAGAGACATCAATAATGCTGATCTAATCGAAGTTCAAGGTAAATGTTTGACCAAACGCGTGTTTGGTTTTTAGGACAGAGAAGAGGCAGATCTTTACTTCAGCTGCATGATAGAGAAAATAAAATGCTTTCAAAATAGATAGTAACTCAGGTTAGTGCGAAAAACACAGATAATCTGCAGGAGGGTCAGTACAGAGAGAGACAGCATTGACAGAGGGCCTGTTAGTCAGAGAATAAAGAATATCGACTAAATCCAAAGAAATTTTCTGACTAAAAGGCCTTGACTAATGGGTCTTCCGGTTTTCAGACGAACAAAATGTCTGATTTTTGGACTAACAGGCCTTCTAATATTCCAGCAAACAGGTGATCTGATTTTCAAAATAACATGCATCTGATTAACAGGCCTTCTGACTTTTGGTCTAACAGGCTTTCTAATTTGCTGACTAACAAACCTTCTGATTCTCTGACTCACAGGCTTCTTGACATTCGTTTTTTTTGGGTCTATTGATTTTCTGACTAACTAGCCTTCTGATTTTCTGCCTTATGGACCTTGTGGTTTTCCGACAACCAGGCTTTCTACCAAGGGGCCCTCTAATTTCCCGACTAACAAGCTTTTTGATCTTTCTGACTAACAAACCTTTTGATTTACTGACCAACAAGCCTTCTAACTTTTGGACTAACAGGTCTCCTGATTTTTCTTACTCACAAACCTGGTGATTTTCTGACAAACAGGCCTTCTGACTAGCAGTTCTTCTGGTTTTCTGACTAACAAAACGTCTGATTTTTTGACTAACAGGCCTTCTGATATCCCAGCAAACAGGCGATCTGATTTTCAAATAACATGCATCTGATTAACAGGCCTTCTGACTTTTGGTCTAACAGGCTTTCGAATTTCCTGACAAACAAATCTTTTGATTTTTTGACCAACAGGCTTTCTAATTTTTGGACTAACAGGCCTTATAATTTTCTGATAAACAATCTTTATGTTTTTCTGACTCACAAACCCTTTGATTTTCCGACTAACATACCCTCTGACTTACAGTTTTCTTCATATTCGTTTTTTTTTTTTTTGGGTCTATTGATTTTCTGACTAACTAGCCTTCTGATTTTCTGCCTTATGGACCTTTTGAGTTTCCGACAACCAGGCTTTTTACCAAGAGGCCCTTTAATTTCCCAACTAACAAACCTTTTGATTTACTGACTAACAAGCCTTCTAACTTTTGGAGTAACAGGTCTCCTGATTTTTCTGACTCACAAACCTGGTGATTTTCTGACAAACAGGCCTTCTGACTAGCAGTTCTCCTGGTTTTCTGACTAACAAAAAGTCTGATTTTTGGACTAACAGGCCCTCTGATATTCCAGCAAACAGGCGATCTGATTTTCAAAATAACATGCATCTGATTAACAGGCCTTCTGACTTCTGGTCTAACAGGCTTTCGAATTTCCTGACAAACAAATCTTTTGATTTTTTGACCAACAGGCTTTCTAATTTTTGGACTAACAGGCCTTATAATTTTCTGATAAACAATCTTTTTGTTTTTCTGACTCACAAACCCTTTGATTTTCCGACTAACATACCCTCTGACTCACAGGCTTCTTGATATTCGTTTTTTTGAGTCTATTGATTTTCTGACTAACTAGCCTTCTGATTTTCTGCCTTATGGACCTTGTGGTTTTCCGACAACCAGGCTTTTTACCAAGAGGCCCGCTAATTTCCCGACTAACAAGCTTTTTGATCTTTCTGACTAACAAACCTTTTGATTTACTGACCAACAAGCCTTCTAACTTTTGGACTAACAGGTCTCCTGATTTTTCTGACTCACAAACCAGGTGATTTTCTGACTAACAGACCTTTCATTATTAGGTCTTGTAAGCTTATTAATTTTCTGACTAACAGACCCTCCGATTTTCTGCCTTATGAACCTTGTGGTCTTCCAGCAACTTGGTCTTTTACTAGAGGATTAACAGGCCTTCCTATTTTTAGACTTACAGGCTTTTTGAATTATGATCTTTTGAGTTTCTGGCTAAAGGGCCTTCTAACTTTTGGACTGATGACTGAAAAGATGACATATTTGTTGTGGCGCTGGCAGCTTTGTTTTTTTAGTGTGAAAGTGTTAAAAATAAATGTTTGTCTTATAGATGGTGAGTGAATCTGTCTTTGAAACCTGCTTTTATGTCACAGAATCATCAATAATTGGCACCAAAGTTTGATCCTCACTGATGAATTTCTTCACCTTTAACGGTTCAAATGACTTTTTTATTTACAGAGAATCTGTCTGACACTAAAACAAAGTCTGACAGGAACAAAAGAAGGTGAAAAACTTCCTGTCGGCCAAGGTCGTCCTGTTTCCGTATGCAGATGAGCTGCAGGTGAAGAAAATGCAGCGTGTGATCGTTTTAACAAACAGGAAACTGAAGCTGCTAACGCCGTCTGAACACACATTTGTATCAGCGACAGTTTCACACTGTTTGACCTGACGGGAGTTTGGAAGAACAAAAACATCAGTTTGTTGTCACAGAACGTCACTTTCATGTCTGAAAACTTTGGTGGAGTAAAAAAAAGATGAAAAAGATGCACAAAGCCAGTCAAAGTAGTTTTGGTCTCAGTCAATATTGTCACTTTACAAACTTTAAAAGGAACCCTGGCTTCAGTATTTATAAAGATTAGCAACAACAAAAGCCTCAAATCAGGCTTAAACAGCACAAAGAAGACTGGAAACACATTTCTGAGACCGAAGAAAAACTTCATATGTTATTTTGCGCTTGACGCGTAAAACACACCAACTCGTATACAGTACAAACACAGGACGTTACTTCGTTTTAAAAAGATTTCTACGTATTGTCAACATTGAAATACGTTCAGATTGTACAAATAAGACTCAGTACATACTCCCGAAAGAGTCACCACACAATACAGGCATCAAATCACACATGAAATTACACATATAAAGTAAAAACTGGACAGAGAGAGCTTCATTCATCCTGACAGTCATCCGTCTAACGTTACCTTTTCTCTCATGAAGCTGCTCCTTCAGATGCTCCTTTGTCTCAGAATCATGCTGATTCTGGGTTTCTAGGAAGGATTTTCTTTTTGGCGTTTTTGGAAAAACTTTGGTTTTTTTTCCATGTCTCCCTCTCATCCATCTGCTCCATAGTCTGTGTGTTTATTCGCGGGTCTCCGCCTGAAACGCCTGAGTGAAATTACCGTAATAACCACATATTGGCTTAAAGAGCAACGTCTCAGCTTTCAGAAACTGTTGGGAATGTTTTGATTGTGCAAACCGTTCAGGAATAAAGGACATTCAAATGCAAATGGGTGGGCACGGATCATCTTCTCTACACTTTAGTGTGCTCTATTTCCTGAATCGTCTCTGAACTTTTACCAAACTTAAACTTCCTGGACGGTCTTTAGACTTTAGATCTTAATCTATTTTCTGTACTCTAACTTACTGAATACTCTTGGGAATACTTTACCAAAGTCTTATTTTCTGAATGATCTCTAAACTTTATCATACTCTGTCTTCCTGAATAATCTCTAAACCAGTGGTTCCCAAAGTGGGGGTCGGGACCCTTTGGGGGGTCGCGAGACATTGATAGGGGGTCGTGGAATGTGTCCCAAAATCGAAAACCATGAATAATTCCACATTTAATCCAGTATTCTAAGGATAAAAGCAAAAATAGGGGTTAAAGATAATGTAAAATTATGCAAACAGAAAATGTTTTATCTGTTTTTCACATTTCTTTGTTGACGTTTGATGCAGTGAACACAGCGAAGTGCACATTAGTCGGTAAATTTTCTACCGATGAGTTGAATCAAGTATCCTCAGGGTTTTTTTGTTTGTTTATGTCTGTTTTTGGATTGGCCCATTAGTGTTGTACCACAGCAGGGGGTCACCAGTCTCTAATGCTGCTATTCTGGGGGTCACAGGCGGAAAAGTTTGGGAACCCTTTATCACACTCTTTCTTCCCAGATTTTCTTTAGACTTAATGAACTCTTGTTTCTTGAATGGTCTCTGGACTTTATCGTACTTTCTGAAAATTTTCTGAAAAGTCTTTGGACCTAGCTGAACCCTAACTTCCTGATTTGTCTCTAGAATTGATCAAACTCTTACTCTAGCATCTTTAATAGTCCTATAACTCTGCTGTACCCTTACTTCCTGAATTGTTTTAGGACTTAACCTTCATCTTAAGTGTTTCTGGAATTGATCAAACTCATTGAAGAACCTCAACTTTCCTCCAACTCCCTGAATATTCTCTGGACTAAACCTCATTCCAACCTCCTGAACTGTCTCGGGATTTTTTCTTTCTCTCATTTCCTGAATCTCCTTTGACTCTAACTTCTTGAATATTCTCTGAACTTTGCTCCTTTTTTCCCGAATCACTTGGACTCCTCTGTTCTCTCACTTCTTTAATCGTTTCTCTTGAATTTTCTCTTGGATTTATTGTAACTTTGTGAATCATTTCCCCGTCCCCTCGGTGAATCTCTCCTGCTCCTGTCAGCTTTTGCCTCTCGTCTTCTTTGGCTCGTTGCTTTAATGAAAGTAATGAATGCCGACCTGCCGTCCCCCGAGGGCCCGATCTGCCCACGTTAGCTCTGCGTTTGCTCTGCGTGTCCTCTGATTCATCTGCTCCCCTCACGCTGATCTTTGTGTCACCGCTTATGCAAATATCCTGGACAGTATGCAAATGAAGCCGCATGAATATTCATGAAGACGCTGGAAAAACATTCAGGATGACAGTTCGGAGTCCAGACGCCGACTGAACTCTGTGACTTTGGCGACTTAACTTCCTGTGGGGCTGATTCAGGAGGGCACAGGTTCAACTCTGTGGATCCAAACATCAGCCAGTTTTTGTCCACGTTTAAACACCTGAACTGACGCTGAACGCATCAAAATGACGCGTTTAAGGTCTGAAGATTTACAGCTATGAAAAAGAAAAGACACGTTCAGATTTTCTCAAGAGGCCGAAAGTATGGAGGACCAAAACTGCCAAAATTAAAAATAAATAAAAGTGAAAATAAAAACAAAAATTAACAATTATATACATAAATAAATTAATGAAAATAAAAATAAATGCAAAAATTTAAAAAAAAGGATCAAAATTTTAAAATAAATACAAAGATAGATATGAAAATAAATGAATAAGTATAATTAAATATCAATCAATTAAAAAAAAACGCTCTGCTCTCATTTGTTTTTATAAAAAATAAATGTGAGACCAGAGCGCTTTGTTTAATTGATTGAAATTTAACAATAACTATTTATTTTTGTTTTTATTTCTGTTTATATATATTTATTGCCATTTTTATTTCCATTTATATTTATTTTTTTTGCACTTAATTTTTGAATTATATTTTTTACATTGGTTTTTATTTCCACTTTTATTTATTTATTTATTTTTAATTTTGGCAGTTTTGGTCCTCCATACGAAAGAAGCTCCCAATAAATTATGAAAATACAGACTTTGATTTATGAAATTCAGAGAATTCAACATGTGCTGAACTTATACTTTAGAGCAGTGATTCCCAACCTGTGGTCCGCGGCCCCCTGTTGGGCCTTGAAAGTATTGCAAGTGGGCCAACAATCATTTCTAAAATAGTCTGATTTTAGTGGAGTGTAATTATATAAAGATACAAGATACAAATAAATGGAATATTTTAAATGTTAAAACTCAGTTACAAACTCGGTCAGAATGTTAAAATTACTCAACTATTCATGTATAAAAAGGCGAGAAGGTATTTTAGTGGCCAATAGGTAACATGACCTGAAACGTAACCATGACCCAATATGTGATAAAAACCTAAAATGTAATAACTTGTCAAAGTTTAGAAAGTAGGAAGGATAGAAAGTAAAAAGAAGGACAAGGAAAATAACTTTGAAAAAGGAATAATGAAGCTCACAATATTTTTTTTTTCAAAAGGAAATTTGTTAAAAGGAAAATTTAAAAAAAAACAGGAAATAAAAAAATTAGAAAACAAAATTGCAGCTTAACCCTGATTCGAGGTCAAAGTAGAAAACCGGAACAAAGGAAACCTTAAACAAATAAGAAAATGAGCAAAAGTAAATCTAAAAGAACGGAATAGTAACTTAAAAATGTAAAAGAAAATAAGTGAAAAACAAAGAAGTAAAGAAAAAAAATTGACATTAAGCAAAAACGAAAAAAAAAGGTCAATGTTTTAAATGTTAACACTCAGTTACAAACTCAGTCAGGATATTAAAAATGCTCAACTATTCTTGCATTAAAAGGTGAGAAGGTATTTTAGTGGCCAATAGGTAACATGACCTGAAATGTAACTATGACCCAATATGTGATAAAACCTAAAATGTAATAACTTGTCAAAAATGTAACCAAAGTGCAGAGCCCAAAACTTAACGAAATAGAGTAGAAATTTCCACGTCACAGCAGCTCACAACATTTCAAGTGCAAAGAATGCGACAACAAAATAGAATAAGAAAAAATGCTAGAAGAAGAATGCTAAATTGCTTGAAATTAGCAATTTAGAAGAAGTACTATGTATTAAAACAATGTATTAAAAACTAAAATGTATTAACTGACTCAAACTGTAACAAACTGTTACTTTCTTGGCAAAAAGTTATTTTGTTTTGGGCTCAGAATCTGTTTCATTTTATTACATTTTGGGTTATTGGGACTCAACTCAAACTTTATTTATAGAGCACATTTAAAAACAACCGGAGTTGACCAAAGTGCTGTACAGACGACAAAAAACAAAACAGCACATTTGGCTAAAATGGCTAAAATTGACCATGTGACAATAAAAGAAATAAAAACAAAACAATAAAAAGCATGACGTTTTGTATCTCTGTACCTCTGTACTTGTCGGGTTGGAGGTGAGCCACAAACATTTTTGAAACGTAAAAGTGAGCCCTGAGTTGGAAAAGGTTGGGAACCACTGCTTTAGAGAAATATCTCTTAAAGGGAACCCCGACTGTAAGGACTAACAGGCATGAACATGTTTAAATGTTTGTCTCAAACTAGAATTTGTTGTTAAAGACATAACAAATTGGTTTTTCTTTAAAAAAAAACAGTTTAAAACACAGTTTCTATCCTTCGGGCGCAGCCATTGTTTTACTGCAGCAATGCATTCTGGGTTGATGATGTAGATTGGTTGCTTGGTGCCGAGCATCTGGATTTGGCCGTTTCCTCACTACTAGTCGCCGTAAGTCACGAGGTTTTAGGAGGGAAAAAAACATAATAATGCCACATGTGGCTGCTTTTGGGTGCACTTTTCAGTCCAAAGGAAACAAGGAGACTGATGTTAGTCTGCACAGCTTCCCAAAAGACAAGAAAAGAAGGAAGTTGTGGGAAATGGCTTGTGGGCGTAAACAACTTCCCATGGANCCGCGGCTATGTTCTGGCCACTTCTCCCCAGAAGCATTTGCTGCATTTAGCCGGCCCATGCTGATGAAAGAGCTGACAGGTGTGGGTCATTATAAACGGAGACTAAAGCCAAATGCTGTGCCGACTATTTTCCAACACAAACCCACAAAACTTCCTCTGGAAACCACTGAAGTCCGCTCCAGGACTTATATGATCCTGTATGAGATCCAGCCCGGTGCAACCATATGACGTCACTACCCAGACGTTATTGCGGCGTAAACAACAATGGCGGCCTACAGGTGAAAATATTTTTTCACATTTTATACAAACTAAGATATTTAGAGAGATTTTATTATGGTTCTTATGTAGCTGGTAAAAACACTGATCATTTAGGAAAATTACGTTCTGGTAGCCAGGGTAACTTTTAAAGAGTTAACAGTTTCAGATCAGTGTCAGCGTCTTTGAGTTCTTTGACGTGTTTACTGACTCTCACAGACTCTGGGGCTGCTGGGAAACGCTCTTTGACCCCGCCCCTCGTCTCCACACGCTCTCAGAGAGGTAAACGCTGTCACGCCGCCGCGCCGTGCTGCCAGGTGAGATGATGCTCTAAAATGCAAATGTTCTCCTGGATAAAGCTGCTGCATTTTTCATGGAGGACGCCGCCGCTCCTCTGCTAAGATACGACACCGACACGGGCGCCAGCGAGCAGCGTTTGGAGCCGTAACTCACCTGTTAACGATGACTCATTGTTTCAAACCGCGTCATGACATCAGACTCAGAAGAGTTTTTATTTTAGGCTCACGGTTTACAACCAGCTGATTTCTGCGGATAGAAAATCAGTCTTTACATCCATCCTTCACTTTTTACAGCAGAATAAAAAAGCTGCTGAATAAATGATGAGTCCAGGTGTTTCTCTTCCTCTTGACCTTTGACCTCAGAGCTCAGGCAGCACAGAAATCTACTTTAGAGACATTAAAAATGGAAAACGTGTTGTATAACTGTGTGTGACTGAGCCTGCACAGCTGTGATCCTCAGGGGATAAACACACACACACACACACACACACACACACACACACACACACACACACACACACACACGGGGCCTCAGGCTGATTGTTTACATGTTAAACCAGAGTTTTACATGTTTGAGGACAAACAAACATCAGAGGTGTCAGATTTTATCATCAACAACGACATGAAACAGAAACGAAGCAGAGAAACGTTCAGAGAGCAAGTCAATCAGCTGTTTTTCCCAGAAACAAACTCAATTACTCTATAAAACTTTATTTATACAGCTCCAAATCACAACAATAATGATCTGAAGACATTCACTTATCCAGATTTCATGTTTTTAATAAATCGACCAAAAAGTGGAGATTTTTATCATAATTATAATGAGCGATAATGAAAGATCTCATGGTGAAATTCTGCAAAGAACAATGACATTATTGCTTGGAAAATAAAAACTTAACCTGCAAATGAGACAAAACAAAGTGTTTGAACAGGAAAATAATAAAAACAAACCAAATACAAAACAGGAAAGTCTAATAAACGCATGTGGTAAAAGAAGGATAGAAAGTAAAAGGAAGGACAAGGAAAATAACTTTGAAAAAGAAATAATGAAGCTCCCAATAGTTTTTTTTTTTCAAAAGGAAATTTGTTAAAAGGAAAGTTAAAAAAAACAGGAAAGAAAAAAATTAGAAAACAAAATTGCAGCTTAACCCTGATTAGAGGTCAAAGTAGAAAACCAGAACCAAGGAAACGATAAAAAAAATAAGAAAATGAGCAACAGTAAATCTAAAAGGATGAAATAGTAACTTAAAAATGTAAAAGAAAATAACACAAGTGAAAAACAAAGAAGTAAAGACATTAAAAAAAATAGATATTAAGCAAAAACAAGAAAAAAAGGTCAACACTAAAGAAATATTTTCAATAATGTGTAAATGAGAAAAGAAATAAAGAAAACTAAAAAATATGATTTAAATTGTTAATGAAAAAAAAAGAAAAAAAAGGGGAAATGAAAACAAACAGAGATATAAACCAAAAAAAGAACAAGAAGAAATAAATTGGGAACTGAAAATGTAAAAAAAGAAACAGTAACAAAAGTCAGAAAAGGAAAAAATAAAAAAGCCAAACGTGGGAAAGATAAAATTAAAGCTAAAATAATGAGATGAACACAACATGTGTACAAAAATAAAGGTGGAAAAAGAAAATAAAAAACTGTAATGAATGAAAGAGGAAATGTAAACTCAGAAAAAGGAAAGTTATACAACAAAATATTAAAGAAAGAATTTGTTAATTTTTTTAAAAAGGGGAAACATCAGAGTTACAGCTTCTCAGAGAATAAATGTATCAATAAAAGAGTGAGTGTGTGTGTGTGTGTGCGTGTGTGTGTGTGACAGATGTCGCTGATCTCAGGGATCATTCATTGACTTTAGTGTCTTCAGGCGTTCAGCTCCTTGTTTCTGTCAGGACCTCATTAAAAGTGACACAGCCTGGTCGTTCAGCTGCTGTAATGAGCTTCCTGCCCGCGGGCCGTCACCCTGAGCGCAGGCCGCCATCTATCCGGGCGCCGCACACACACACACACACACACACACACACACTCAGAACAGCTCACTCAGCTGAAATGAAGCCTGACATCAGGAGGGNTCAGTCTGTAACGGACCAGTCTACCTGGCGTACTGTTTCCCACAATGCACGGCGCTAATGGCGTTTGTCAGTTTGGGGGCGCTCAGGTTGAGGTGAATTACTGACACCTACTGGAATAAATCAGCTCAACTACAACACAACAACAAAAATGTGAAACGGTCCCAGAGATAAAAGTGAAGTGACAGGAAAGAAACAGCGGTAAATCTGCTCACTTCATCATGAAAGAGCTGTTTACTTTTACCAAATTCATAAAAGCCCCTAAATCATTTATCACTTTTTATTTTACACTAACAGCCTACGTGGGTAATGAGGACGCAGTTTTTACACCAGCTGGAAAAATGAAAAGTCAGTTTGTTTCAGATTCATTTTCAATACACGATAACTTTTGGTGCAAGATTAAAAATCAAATATGGTGATTTTGCTGTAATAAACTTTTATACCTTTACAAATTTGATAAAATCGGGACTTTTATCTCTCCCTGAATTTGTTGTTTTTCTAAATGAATTAAAAATGTTCCTTGAACCACTAAAAATCATAAAAAAATCATAAAAATTCTCAAAAAAATTACAACTTCCTTCACATGTTTAATTTCATTTATTTATTTTCCTTTGTATCTCATTAACATCTAATTTAACTTATCTACTTTTATTGCTCCTGTAACTTCTCCACTGATTGATGTGGTGAATTAATGACTGAAATGTTCTCATGGATTTATTTATGATAAAGTTAAACATTAGAAAAAAATCAGCTCCACTTCCTGAAATCCAGAGTAGTATACGACTAAACAGGTCCAACAAAACAGTCACACTACAGACTACATGTGGGAGTAGGAGGTAGTAGGTTTGGAAAACAGCCAGGGTGACAGCTTCTTTTTCCCCCATTTTTGGTCCTTACAGCTCGTTCTGTTTCAGTTTTTATGTTTCATTTATGAGGGTCTGAGCCGACGACAGCGTTGGGGAGGATCCTATTGGACCCCAGTGATAACGCCAAACTCCCAACATGCACATGACCGATGACAAAAACTGATACATGTGATATAAGTGACCCCTACCTACACCTTAAATTATCCTTCAATCCTTCTTTGTTTCTCTTTCTTTCTGTGACTTTACGTATTATAATAATAATAATAATAATAGTAATAATAATAATAATAATAATAATAATAATAATAATAATATAAGGAAGTGCTTAAAGTCCAACCAAAATTTGGCCGCCCCTCCGAAGGAATGCAAAAGAATCTAAGATTCTTGTGCTTTCACTGCAAAAACTGAAATCTAAGCAAGTCATTCTGTCTTATTTGTAGTAAAAATTGTCTTATTGTTCTTAATTTGAGCCACATTCACCAGACCAGGTCATAAAAATGTCTTATTTCAAGTTTTTTAAAGACAAAAATGAGGTGTAAATTGTTTGTAACAAGTCAAAAAAATCTGCCAATGGGAAAAGACGAATTCACCCGGGAAGTTTCTTGAAATTAGAAAGATGTCTCAAAACAAGAATCTTTTATCTTATCCCATTGGCAGATTTTTTTTGACTTGTTCCAAGCAAGTTACACCTCATTTTTGTCTTTAAAAACTTGAAATGAGACATTTTTATGACCTTGTCTAGTAAATGTGGCTTAAATTAAGAACAATAAGACAAATTTTACTAAAAATAAGACATAATGACTTGCTTAGATTTCAGTTTTTGCAGTTTTTATAATTGTACGATTATCAACTATTATAAATTATACTACATTAATGCTTATCTCTGTTTATGACTTTAAAGTGTTGGTTTATCTTTACTTTCACTTTCACTCTGTTCTCGAGGATATGACTCTAATAAAATAACGTGTCATTGACCAGCTGAGATACAAACACAGAAACAGAGCAGTGATAAAGAAACGTGAGCTGTGTGTGGACGGAGATAAAGATAAATGGATGGGGTGAAAGATGGAGTCCATGTTTTATTTATCTGTGGTTAAGTGCAGGAGAGAGCTCCATAAAAAAAAAAAAAATACAGGACAAGAACAAAAATCTCAACCTGCTCAAACCTGTACTGTGTGAAATAAATTAGTTTTATTTCATATAGGAACATTTTTTTCATGATACAGGTATAAAATATGCAACAAGAAGCACAGAGGAGGTTTTTAACAATCTGCTATTACATTTTTTCATTCATTTAATTCATAAACAACTCAAAGATTAACTTGAACATATATAAAGTCTGGATCAAATCCAGATATATAAGTTTGATATGAACTAAAAAAATCTCTTCTTTTTTAACTCTGAGGATCAAAATCATTTGTAACAGCAGTGAAAGGAAACATGGAGCTTTATTTTTCTGTCTGTGAGCTGCTGCCCTCTGCTGGACTCAACTTTAAAAGAATCATTTTTGGAAGAAATCTCAAACTGTTTCTCAGAAAAAAACAAAACACACGAATGAAAACTTTGAATTTAATCCACGTTTAACTTGACTGACTTTAAAATCAAGAAGCAAACAACGAATTTGTGTCATAAATGAGCGTTAAAATATTCAGCCTGGCCATAAAAAAGTCACCTCCTGAGGAAGAAATAGATAAAAGTCTCTGATTGGATAATTACTGCACAGGTGACTGATGTTTGTTTAAGGAGGAAAGAATCACTGGCATCAAAAAGAGAAAACATCGAAGGAAATTGATGCAGAAACGACCAAAATTGGGGTGGGAAGCATCAACTTAAGGTGGACTGACCTTGAAGGTGGATTAAACTGTAGTACATTAGATTAAAACATTCACTTAGATAATAAAATACAGCTCTGGAAAAAAGTAAGAGACCCCTGCAAAATGTTCAGAAATCAACATCTCAACATATTTGAACATTTTACTCAAACAAATACCTTTAACCACACCAATTAAAAAATAATTTACCCCTAAATTCAATATTAACCTGTGTCAGGATATTTTTATTCTTCTTGGGGCCTGAAAAAATGTTTTCAGTTTCTTTTCCAAACATATATATTTAAAAAAAATGTTATAGACAAACATTTGAGGGTGAAAAAGCTTATAAACTATAAATTATTTGGTGTTAAAATGGATGAAAGTGTTAAAATGTTTTGCAAAACACTGAAAAAAGATTATTCTTGAAATTACCAAAGAAAAAGAGAAAAAAAAAAGAAGTCAAAGAAAAAAATGAGTCATACTTGCATTAAGTTCACGCTGTTTTATGTTAAATGCTCATTTACAAATATTTGGGGGAAAAAAAGGAAAACTTTTTTTCACGCTTTAATACAAATAAAAACACATAAGGGAAAAATCCTGACACTGACTTTAATTTTTCATGCATCAGAGGGTTAAACAGCAAAATCAGAAAAAAATTGAAAAATTTGCAGTGGTCTCTTTGTTTTTTCCAGAGCTGTATAAATAATAAAACAAACCTCACGTGTCGTGAACTTTGATTTCGAACATGTTCAAAGGAATTCAAAATAAGGAACAAGGAAGTCAAAAGAGAAAATCAAACAGATTTATGATTCCGTCAATAACAGGGGGATATAAAATCTGGAGTGTAAAGATTAGATCTGTACCAGTTTTACTCCTGACTTTGCCCTCGAAGAAAAATATGTAACAAAAATTACAGATAATAACAACTTGTGATTGTGTTCCGTTTGTCTACATGTCCTCGCAAATAAAAAAAAAAAGAACAATGAAAATGTTTAAATCTTTGTTTTTTTTTTAAACATAACTTGTGATTCCAATAGTTGGCAAAGAATTTATGCTCTTTGAAAAATCTGAGCTCTAATGAAGAAGTGGAAAATGAGGGATTCTGTTGAAACCAAACCACGGTCAGGTAGACCAACAAACATTTCAGCTACAACTGACAGGAAAATTGTTCTGGATGCAAAGAAAAAGTCACAAATAACTTCAGCTGAAATACAGGACTCTCTGAAAGAATGTGGTCTGGCTGTTTCAAGATGCACAAAAAGGAGGCACTTGAGGAAAAATGGGCTGAAGAAAGACATTTCTACACAAATGCCACAAAGTTTCCTGCTTACAATACGCTAAACAGCACAGAGACAAGCCTCAAAACTTCTGGAACAAAGTCATTTGGAGTGATGAGAGCAAAAGTGAACTTTTTGTCCACAACCATAAACATTGTTCCATTTGGAGAGGAGTCAACAAGGCCTATGATGAAAGGTCCACCATTCCTACTGTGAAACACGGAGGTGGATCACTGATGTTTTGGGGATGTGTTAGCTACAAAGGCTCAGGAAACTTGGTCCAAACTGATGAATGAAGGATGAATGCAGCATGTTATCAGAAAATACTGGAGGAAAATTTACACTCATCAGCCCAGAAGCTGCACATGAGACGTACTTGGACGTTCACACATGACAATGATCCAAAACACAAGGACAAGTGGACCTGCCATTGGCTACAGCAGAATAAAGTGAAGGTTCTGGAGTGGCCATCTCAGTCTCACAAGGCCAAGTCAAAGTTTTTTGCTAAAAGTTGAAACTTAAAAAAAAAAAGAGAGGGGAAAAATCCAAATTTTTTGAGATGAAAGAAAAAAAATTGATATAAATTGTCAAAATTTTGAGAAAAAAAAAAATCCAAATTTTGAGATAACCCCCCCAACACAAACACACACACCAAAAAAAACCATTGAGGGTAAAGACAAATCCGGACACGATTAGGTAAAAATTTTTAGACAAAAGGTCAAATTTGGGATTATTAAGTCAAAGTCTGAGATATAAAGTTGGATTATGAGATTTTAAATTCAAATTCTTGAGATAAAAGTCAAAATTAGCAAAAGGTCAAAGTTTTAGATAAAAAGTCAAACCTTGAGAAAAGACAGATATTTGAGATTATGGACAAAAAATTGAGGAAATAATTCAAGACAAAGTTCAAATTTGAGATAAAAAGTTGATATTTTAGAGAGGATGTCATAGTCTTGAAATGAAAAAAGTGAAAAATTTTAGATGAAAAGACAACATATGGGTCCTGCCATTGGCTACAGCAGAATAAAGTGAAGGTTCTGGAGTGGCCATCTCAGTGTCCTGACCTCAATATCATTGAGCCACTCTGGGGAGATCTCAAACCTGCAGTTCATGCAAGACAGAGCAAGAATTTACAGGAACTGGAGGCTTTTTGCCAAGAAGAATGGTCAGTTTTACCATCTGAGAAAATAAAGACCCTCATCCACAACCAGCACAAAAGACTTCAAGCTGTCGTTGATGTTAAAGGGGGAAATACACGCTGTTAAGAACTGGGGGAGAGAAACTTTTCATCAGGGTCATTCTGGAAGTTTCTGCTGTCATTATGAATTAGACTTCAACCTTGTTCTTATGGGCAGTAAATCAGCTAAGGTAAAGCGGGATCTGTAAAAGTTATCTATTCATCAATCAAACAAATAAACACCCGATAACAAAAGATGAAAATACCTGCAGCTCACGTGTAAAGTTGGGGGTGTTTACAGATTGAACTTTGGCCTCAGTGTTAAATAGGTCAATCAAATACTGCATCTGCTGCTCATTAACCCCCGACTTAAGGTGGGCTAATAAATAATACAAACAATCTTTATGTCGCAAACTTTGATCTCCTGAATATGATTCAAGGAGGTCAAATGAGGAAATTAAATCAGATTTATGATTCAGCCATAAGGACAGAACGGAATAAAAAGGAGACCAGGGGGCAAGCAAGGACCGATTGTTCTGTAGAGGTGAGAAAAGGTGAGATCTGCACCAGTGTGACTCCTGACTTTAAGGTGTGTGAGTGTTTGTGTATTAAGTTGTGTTCCCTGTGTTTCAGATGAAGCTCTCTGTGCTGTTGTTGTTGTCGGCTCTGCTGACTCTGGGCTCAGCTGCTCCAGAGAGCCTGGAAAAGAAGAACCAAACTGAAGAAGGTAAAAAAAGAGGAGATTAGTTTGTCTTTGCAGATGTTTAACAAGTTGTTCAATGAGCATTTTTCATAGCCTTCAAATTTGCACAGATTTTTACAGCAAATTATGCACAATGCAGTATGTTCAGGATTATTGCATTGGTATTTTTTACAGTCCTGACAATTATTTTTTTTGAAAATATTTCAAAAATATTTGAATGGAAGTCAATGGGAGACTTCTGCATTTCTGCCTAATACTGCTTTAACTATGAGATCCTACAGATTTGCTTCTAGTCACAAACTTTATTTTTGTCTTTAACCCTGTGGTGCATAGTGGTCACTACAGTAAACACCTATTTAAAACTTATTTCCTCCTAAATTCACTGGTTCATGTGGTGGAAATTCATATTAGTCTGTGTCAGGATATTTCTATTCTTCTTAGGGCCTGAGAAAATGTTTTCATTTTTTCCCCGTATATATACAAATACAAACATTTGAGGGTGAAAAAGCTTATAAACTATAAATTATTCAGTGTTAAAATGGATGAAAGAGAGTTAAAATGTTTGGCAAAGCATTAAAAAAAGATTATTCATGAAATAACCAAAAAAAAAAAAAAAAAGAAATCAAACAAAAAAAAGTCATATTTACATTAAGTTCACAGTTTTATGTTGAATGCTCAGTTAAAAATGTTTGGGGAAAAAAAAGTAGAACTTTTTTTCATGCTTTAAGACAAATAAAAACACTCAAAGGGAAAAATCCTGACACTGACTTTCATAATTCATGCATCAGAGAGTTAAAATGTTCAAGAAACTTTTCAGGATTTTTATAAATCTTCAGCTTTCTGCTATCCTCTACAATTTTTGATAGACTGCTTTTTATGCAACACAAAGTTTTAGTTTTTTTTTTTTTACAAATCAGAGTGTGACCAGGTAGAACACACCTGTCAAACTCAAGGCCCGTGGTCATTTTCAGCTTAACAGGTCTGGTTGCCATATAATTAATAAATCAAAAGGACACATTGATCTTTCCCTGAGTTAGATCATAGCTGCAGAGATGAAATGATGTGGAAAAACTTCCATAAAATCCACAAACTTTACTCCCCAGACATGATTCACACATCAGAGTGTAGAAAAACAAGTCAAACACTGCTGGAGAGCGACAGGTGTGATAAAAGCTGCTTCATCTGCACTAA
The DNA here is from genome assembly GCA_008086565.1 of Thalassoma bifasciatum. NCBI lineage: Eukaryota > Metazoa > Chordata > Actinopteri > Labriformes > Labridae > Thalassoma > Thalassoma bifasciatum. Next base: position 106,121 of record RPOG01001373.1, on the reverse strand, counting down.
TGTTAAAACTGAGCTGTAGAAAAGTGATGGATCATCTTTGTAGTCCTTGTTTAACTCACTGTGGTGTCCACATTTTTCACATTACAGACATAAAAGATACATCACTGCGTTCATTAGAGTCTTGGGGTGCTACCAGTTTAATCATTTTTTGATAGTTATCTTGGTTTTGGCTCAGCAACCACTGTAACAGACCGTCATGTTACCCCTGTGTTTCTGCGTCTCGTTGAGTTTCACTTTCTCTTTTCTCCCTAAGCACCTGTCAATCACTTTACTCTAAACCTCTCCCCTTTGCTACTGTGCCTGTGAGTGTGTAACTGCCCAGTCAGGGCAATAAGCCGTCCACTCTCTACATAAAGGCAGAGTGTGTTTGTTTGGTGTTTTTCTACAGCTCCATGGTTTTGGAAAAGTGACAGCTACCCCTTTGCTTTGCTGGTTGGAATAGTTCTGGGGGTAAATAAAGTAGTCCTTTCTTAACTCACTGTAGTGTCCACATTTTTCACAGTACACTCTCTGACAAAAGTCTTGTCACATATCCAAGTTGTAAGAGCAACAAATAATTACTTGACTTGTAGTTGATCAACTGGAATCAGAAATGGCTTATATGAAAGGTAAAGGCCTCTAGATCAGTGTTTCCCAACCTATGGGTCATGACCCCCTGGTGGGCCGCAGAGGTATTGCAAGTGGGCCGCCAGATCATTTCCAAGATAGTCTGAAATTGAATGGAGGGTAATTATATAAAGATGCAAATACACAGAATAATGTTTAAAATGCTGAAACTCATAGGATATTAAACATGTTCAAACATTTGTATATAAGAAAAGTCCTTTAAGAAGGTTAAAGCCCAATATGTAACATGACCCTAAATTTCAGGTCTGAAATGTAACTAAAAATGAAATAAAACAAATGTTGTATAACCAAAAAATCTAATCAGTTGTTAACCAGTTGTTACATTGTGGGCAAATATCTTGTTTACATAGCATTACACAGCATTAGTACTTGTAGGGTCAGATGTGGGTTGCGAACATTTTTGAGACTTAAAAGTGGGCCCTGAATTGGAAAAGGTTGGGAGCCACTGCTCTAGATCAGGGGTTCCCAAACTTTTCCGCCTGTGACCCCCAAAATGGCAGCGTTAGAGACTGGCGACCCCCTGCTGTGGTACAACACTAATGGACCAATCCAAAAAAACGGACAAAAACAAACAAAAAACCCAGAGGATACTTTGATTTACCGACTAATGTGCACTTTGCTGTGTTCACTGCATCAAACTTCAACAAAGAAATGTGAAAAACAGATAAAACATTTTCTGTTTGCATAATTTTATGTTATCTTTAACCCCTATTTTTGCCTTTATTCTTACAATAATGGATAAAATTGTTCATAGTTTTTGATTTTGGGACACATGCCACGACCCCCTATCAATGTCTGGCGACCCCCACTTTGGGAACCACTGCTCTAGATTATGATCATTATACCAAAATAAAGTCTCATCATTCATTAATTTTTTATCATCTAATTAGGACAGAAAGATCAGATTTTGCTTGGACAAAAGTCTTGTAGCATACAAAAACAATTCATGGTAGAAATTATACTTTAATTTGAAAACATGCTACAATACGTTCAGAACATAAAGTCATGGTGTCTTGGGAAAAAGAATTAATATGGTGTATGACTCCCATGAGCTTGGAGGACTGCATCCATGCGTCTCGGCAATGACTCAAATAACTTATTGATGAAGTCGACTGGAATGGCAAAGAAACAGGTGTCATGGGCTTTACCAAGCTGTAAACATCACACCACTTTTTGACGGTTTCATTTCGCACCCAGTTATTAATGTGAAGGCCCTTGACATTAAAAACAACCATTTAGTGTAAAAATTAAATGATTAGAAATAAAGTTAGATGCCATTTTAAGTTACTTTGTCCTTGTGCGACAAGACTTTTGTCAGGGACTGTACATACATTAAAAACATATCTCTGTGTTCTTTAAAGTCTTGGGATGCTAATGGTTTAATCATTTTTCTGATAGCTATCATAGTTTGGGCGAAGTGACCGTTGTTTCAGAGTGTTGTGTTACCCCTTTGTTTTGCTGGTTGGAATAGTTCTGGGAGGAAATCTCAGTGATCTTTGTTTTACTTCCTGATAAGTTGATACCACACAGTTTGTTTAAGGGTGGTAGAGATTTGAAGGTGTTGACTCAGGTATTCAGTTTAATGTCTGATCTAATCTGCGTCTCTTCTCGTACCCTCCTCTCTACAGTCATCCACCTGAACCTGGATCTAGAGGACGTAGTCCCTGAACTCACCGCTAATGGATCCCTGCTGGCTGTCCTCGATCCTCCAGACTCAGAGGAAGAAGAGGTTGCACAGCCTCGTTCATTTACCCAACAAGGCTCCACTCTGAAGTGGGAAACCTTGAGAGGCTCCATCCCGTCTGGTGCTGTTAGGATCTACAACAGCTACACCAATCGCTACGACTACGTGTGCAAATACGGGTGCTCTTCAGGCTTCTTCAACCCCAGCTTGGGTCGACGATGTCGGTACCCCTTCAGAGGGAGGGAGCGGCTCGGGTACCCATTCGAGATCCTGGTGAACAAAGACAACTTTGAGATCTTAGAGTGGCAGTCGAGTTCCCGAGGTCGAGTGCCACAGAACTCCGTCAAAACCTGCCTTGAATCTGATATTTACGTCGGGATGAACAGGTACGGTCTTGGGAAGGTGAAGGTCAGTCGTAATGCCTTCTTCCTGCCCTGGAGGGGTAAAGTGTATCGATACAGTGGCTATGCAGTCCTGACCGTCAACAAAGACATCTACAGAGAGCGTGTGTTCAATGTCAGGTACAACGGCAACCCTGCAATCACAAGACATCCTCCTCAGACCATGCACGAGTCTCCTGGTGTCAACAACGGTTGTGACCCTGCAGGGAAAGAGGTCACACTCTCAAAAACGTACCAAGAGGAGAAACGATGGGACACCAGCATCGCCACGACGATCGGAGTCACCACCAGCCTCGAGGCTCGGATCCCGTTCATCGGGTCTGCTGGTGTTACTCTTGGTGTAGAGACGACACTGCAGTTTTCCTCAGGAACCACCGTCACAGAGCAGAGTACCCGCTCCGTCACCATCAATATAACTATCCCCCCGAACCACGTCTGCAGGGTCAGCATGGTGGGGCGCAAGTACGAGGCAAGAATCCCTTTCACGGGACGCCTCAGCCGCACGTACAGAGACGGGAGAACCACGGAGGCGTCCATTAGCGGGACGTTCAGGGGTTTCAACATGGGAGAGATCCGCTCTGTTGTGGATCGATGTGAACCTATACGCAATCCCAAACCGTGCTCCTGAAAAAACAAGGAGAGCAGCTTAGAAAGGTGAAACATTGAAGAAACTTTTGTTCAAATGTCTGGGGGAAAAAATCCAAAATAGCTTCACTGAGAACAAAAAAAATGTATGAAATGGTTGAATTTGTATGATTTAATAAAAAAAAATTAAAAAAAAGGAATTAACCTTTCAGAAAGATCTGCTGAATCCCGCAATTTTTCTAGAATCAAACTCAAATCTTGGAGTTTAGAGTTAAAATTTTCTCCATCTTGTTGTAAAAATGAGATATTGTGGTAAAAAAAAAAACATCTTCTCTTGAAATAAAGTATTTTTCACTAAAAGATTGAAAGAAATATTCTGTTTGTGCTTCTTTTTTTGCCACCAGACTCATCTTGACTTCTATACATCTTCATTTTCTGATGGAAGGTTCCCATTAAAAGTTGTGGTTTGCATTGAAAATCTTTGAATATAGACGGTTGAATTTTCAAGTAGGTTTAATACCATTCTATAGCAAATAAATGAACTCATTGGTTCATTATAATCTTTCAAGACCAACAGAACAATATTTCCTATGGCTATGAAAACACTAAAACTACCAAAAGAGTAGATTCTTTTTTCAGAAAACACCATTATTACTGTCCTTAAAATCAAAACTCACTTTTCTTTTATTCTTATTCTTTGCCTAAACTGACCGACCTAAAACTCCAACCTGAAAACCTTGAAGAAGGTGTGAACATTGGCAGCAGGTAGAATTATGGATGTAGCTACTTCCTCATCAAAGTCACAGAAATAAAAAAACTTAAAGATAAAGAAAACCCTGAGGTTCCTCAGGTGAGGTGGGGGTTTTTACAGACTGAACTTCCTCCTCAGTGTTGAATAGATTAACTACATAATGCATCTTCTGCACATTAACAACTGATTTAAGGCATGATAATAAATAATAAAAACAAGCCTCATGTGTCATAAACTTATCTCCTGAACATGATACGAGGATTTCAAAGAGGAAAAAAAAGCAGATTTATGATTCAGTCATGACGACAGAACGGTATAAAAAGGAAACAAGGGGAACAAGCAAAGTCAGAAAGAACCGTGAAGGTGAGAAAAGGTGAGATCTGCACCAGTGTGACTCCTGACTTTAAGGTGTGTGAGTGTTTGTGTATTAAGTTGTGTTCCCTGTGTTTCAGATGAAGCTCTCTGTGCTGTTGTTGTTGTCGGCTCTGCTGACTCTGGGCTCAGCTGCTCCAAAGGACCTGGAAAAGAAAAACCAAACTGAAGAAGGTAAAAAAAAAAAGTGATTAATTTGTCTTTGCAGACGTTTAACAAGTTGTTCAAAGAGCAATTTTGGCATTTTTCATAGCCTTCAAATTTGATCAGATTCACACTTTCAAAAAATGATTATAACACCAGTATTTTTCATAGCTCTACCAGTTATCCTGTTTGAAATAAGAAATATTTTCAATAATTGTTTTGAATGGAAGTCAATGGGAGATTTCTGCATTTCCGCCTAAAACTGCTTCAACTTTGAGATCCTACAGATTCTGCATTCTTCCACTCCCTGCATTCATTCTTGCTTTAAAATGTTCACTGATCTTTCCAACATGTCTATATATCTTCAGCTTTCTGTTATCTTCTACAACTATTGAGAAATCACTGTTGAAGCAACACTAAGTTTTCAGATTGTTCGACAAATAAGTCTCCAAACAGAGAAGAAATCTTGTGGGGAAACTGCCATAAAAGCCCAAAACTCCCCAGTTATGATTTTTACATCAGGAAAACCTCAACTCTTTCACTTTAAATTCCTTTAAATCAAACACATCAGGGTTTTTTTTGGCTCTGCAAGATTAAGAGCAACAGGTGTGACAGAAACGGCTTCATCTGCACTAATGTTAAAACTGAGCTGCAGAAAAGTGATGGATCGTCTTTGTAGTCCTTGTTTACTCACTGTGGTGTCCACATTTTTCACATTACATACATAAAAAACACATCACTGTGTTCTTTAAAGTCTTGGGATGCTAATGGTTTAATCATTTTTTTAATAGCTATCATAGTTTGGGCGAAGTGACCGCTGTTACAGAGTGTTTTGTTCACTCCTTTGTTTCTTTGGTTGGAATAGTTCTGGGAGGAAATCTCAGTGATCTTTGTTGACAAGTTTTTTACTTCCTGATAAGTTGATACCACACAGTTTGTTTAAGGGGTGTAGAGATTTGAATGTGTTTTAATCTGCGTCTCTTCTCGTACCCTCCTCTCTACAGTCATCCACCTGAACCCAGATCTGGAGGACGTAGTCCCTGAACTCACCGCGAATGGATCCCTGCTGGCTGTCCTCACTCCTCCAGACTCAGAGGAACAAAAAGCAGCACAGCCTCGTTCCTTCAACCAACAAAGCTCCACTCTGAAGTGGGAAACCGTGCAGGCAGTCATCCCCCCTGATGCTGTTAGGATCTACAACAGCTACACCAATCGCTACGACTACGTGTGCAAATACGGGTGCTCTGCAGGCTTCTTCAGCCCCACTTTGGGCTCCCAATGTCGTTACCCTTATGGAGGACGGGAGCGGCTTGGTTACCCGTTTGAGTTCCTTGTGAACAAAGACAACTTTGAGAACTTGGGTTGGAGCGCCGGCTCCCAGGGCCAAGTCCCGCAGAACTCCGTCAAGACCTGCCACGAGTCTGATCTCTATGTCGGGAAGAACATTTACGGCCTTGGGAAAGTGCAGGTCAGTCATAAATCCTTCTACCTGCCCTGGGAGGGAAAAGTGTATAAGTACAGTGGCTATGACGTCCTGACCATCAACAAAAACATCTACAGAGAGCGTGTGTTCAATGTCAGGTACAACATCAGCGTTAAAGTCACCGAGCATCTTCCTGAGACCATGAGCGAGTCCACCGTCACCAACAACGACTGTAACTCTGTGGATAAAGACATCGTACTCTCAGGAACGTACCAAGAGGAGGAACGATGGGACACCAGCATCGCCACGACGATCGGAGTCACCACCAGCATCACGGCTCAGATCCCAGTCATCAGGTCTACTGGTGTTTCTCTAACTGCACAGATAACACAACCGTTTTCTTCAGGTGCCACCATCATGAAACCCAGCGACCGCTCCATCACTATCAAACAAACCGTCCCTCCGAAACACTCCTGCAGGGTCAGCATGGTGGGCCACAGTTACGAGGCGGAAATCCCCTTCACCGCACGCCTCAGCCGCACGTACAGAAACGGGAGAACCACCACGACGTCCATCAGCGGGACGTACACCGGAGTCAACATGGGAATGATCAACTCTGTGGTGGATCAATGTGAACCTTTATCCGGTGCTGGTCGGTGCAACTGAAAACAAGGAGAGCAGAGTAGAAAGGTGAAACATTGAAGAAATTGTATTCAATGTCTGAAAAAAAAAAATCCAAATTAGCTTCATTGAGAACGAATAAAATGTATGACATGACTGAATTTGTGCAAATTAATTCAAAAAATGCCTGCTTAATCTCACAAGCGAGTTTTTCACTTCAAATTTTGTCCTTACAACAAAATAATTTACGCTGTACTAAAGCTTAGAGTTCAAATTTTCTCCATCTTGGTTGTAAAAATGAGATATTGTGCAAAAAAAAAAAAGTTTTCTCTTGAAATAAAGTATTTTTCACTTAAAGATTTAAAAGAAAAATGTGTTTGTTCTTCTTTTTTTGTCACCAGACTCATCTTGACTTGTATATGTCTTCATTTCGTCACGTAACGTCCGATTAAAACTGAAATTGGAATCGTGAAAACTGAAAATTGTGAATCTATATCTATATCTACAGAGCAGTGATTCCCAACCTGTGGGTCGTGGCCCCCTGGTGGGCCGCGACGGTACTGCAAGTGGGCCGCCAAATCATTTCCAAAATAGCGTGATGTTAGAAGAGAGTAATTCAATAATTATAATGCTCACACTGTTAAAAAATCACTTATGTTATAAAGGATGTTGAACATGTTCAAATATTTATGTCATAAAAAAGTTCTCTAACAAAAGGCTTGTTGGAGCCCAAAATTTAACAACGACCTAAATGTAATTCAAAAACATATATTATAAAACCCGAAATGCAATTATTTGTAGGAAATTTCACAAAAGTACTAAGCCCAAAATGTTATGAAACGAATGTTGTGTAACCCAGAATGTAATTACTGACCAAAAATGTAACAAGTTGTTACACTTTGAGCAAAAACTCACAACGTTTTGGGCTCAGCAAGTTACATTATTGACCAGTTGTTACATTTTGGTTTTTATGACATTTTTTAATTACACTTTGGGTAGTCGTTTTATTTCAGCTCTTTCTAACAAGGCTGAACGGATTTAGAAAAAAATCTAATTCGATTTTTTTTGGCAGATATAGCGATTTCAATTCCATACACAATTTCCTTTAAATCAAACTTAAGTGAAGTTTTCACAATTTACAGCAACATTTATAAACGTGACAAAAATATATATCAAAACACTGAAACATCAAAAGTTTTTACTCTAATGTGAGGATGAAAATAAAAACTGAAGGTAAGAATTGTTTCAAACTTTTGAATAAAAGTAATATGAAAAGTGGAAATTTTGAGAAACAAGACAAAATTCTGAGACAAAAAGTCAGTAACTGTCAGATTTTAAGAAATCAATTAAACATTATGTGAAAAAAGTCCAAACTTTCTCATTTAAGGTCAAAATTTTAAGACGACAAAAGTCTAAGATAAAAAGTCTATGTTGTGATATAAAGGGAGTTTGTGAGATTTAAAGTTTAAATTTTGATATAAAAAGTAAAAATTCTAAGACTTAAGTCAAAATTTTACAACATAAATACAAAATTCTAGGATAAAAGGCAGAAAAAAAATTAAAAAGATTTTTAGAGAAATAGTAGAATTTTGACTTCTACCAGAACCCAGAGTCTAAAACCTATTCCTGTTATTTCTAAACCGGATTTTTAAAATTGTATTTTTAGTTTTAAAAACTGAAGAACAAAAAGAGCTATCTTTGACTCTTAACTTTTAAAAATGATTTAGTGCAAAATATCCTTAATTGTGTCAAGTTAAATAAAATAAAATACAAAACAACTCAAAACAAAATTCAACAATCTCAAAGAAAAAAGGATTTTTTCCAATAGTCTCACACTCAAAGACAGGTGTGTGTGCAACAGCTGATATAACAGATCCTGGGTCAGTCAGGAGAAAAAAATATCACAGCTTTAACGATCACATGATCACCATGTTTGAAATTGCGATTTCGATCAAAAAACGATAAATCGTTCAGCCCTCGCCATAAACATTTTTGAGACTTGAAAGTGGGCCCTGAGTTGGAAAAGGTTGGGTACCAAGTAGGTTTAATATCATCCTAGAGCAAATAGATTAACTTTGACCAATCTTTCGAGACCCATAGAATAATATTTCCTATGTAAACACAAAAGCTACTAAAAAAACAGAGGAAACTCTCTTCTCAGAAAACATCATTTTACTATTCTTTAAATCAAAACTCACTTTTCTTTTATTGTTATTCTTTGGGTTGAACTGACCGACCTAAAACTCCGACCCGAAAACCTTGAAGAAGGTGTGAACATTGGCAGCAGGTGAAATTATGGATGTAGCTTCTTCCTTTTTAGAGTCACAGAAATTAAAAAATTACAGATAAATAAAACCCTGAGGTTCCTACGTGTTCCACATCAGTCTAAATGGACTTGTTTACCCTCTACCAGCCAGACACAAACATGAATTATGTTCTTATCAGGGATAAATCAGCTCAGGTGAGGTCTGACCTGGAAAAATAATCCATCAATCAAATAAACAAACAAACACTCGATAAAAACGACACAGAGAGAAGAAAGCTGCAGCTCACCTGTGAGGAGGTGGGGAGTGTTTACAGACTGAACTTTGGCCTCAGTGTTAAATAGGTGAACTACATACTGCACCTGCTGCTCAACAACACCTAACTTAAGGCGGACCAACCTTTAAGGCGGACTGAACCGTACATCACATCAGATAAAACGCATGAATAATATAAACGAGCCTCACACGTGCTGTAAACTTTGATCTGCGAACGTGATTGAATAAATTCAGGTCAGAGAAAATTAAAACAGATTTATGATTCAGCCGAAAAATCAGATCGGTGGAAAACATAGATTAAGAAAAATGAGGACAAACTGGACTATAAAGGTGAGAAAAGGTGAGATCTGCACCAGTGTGACTCCTGACTTTGAGGTGTGTGTATCAGTGTGTGTATTAAGTTGTGTTCCCTGTGTTTCAGATGAAGCTCTCTGTGCTGTTGTTGTTGTCGGCTCTGCTGACTCTGGGCTCAGCTGCTCCAAAGGACCTGGAAGAGAAAAACCAAACTGAAGAAGGTAAAAAAAAAAAAATTGTTAATTTGTCTTTGCGGATGTTTAACAAGTTGTTCAAAGAGCATTTATGACATTTTTCATAGCCTTCAAATTTGAACAGATTCACAGTAGAAAAAAAAAAAAAAGAATTCATTACACCAGCATTTTTTATTGCTCTAACCAGGGGTGAAAGTAGAGTTAAATTCCTGCTGGTGCTAAAACTTCAAGTCCTTTTCTGCCGGTTAAAAAAAAGAATGAAAATTTTGCTTTTTTTAGATTTTTTTTTTTTGCCCCTATAGTCTGCAAATTTTGAGATAAAACGTCAAAATAGTTGCCTAAAAAGTCAAAATTTGAGACGGAATATCAGATTTTTTAGATAAAAAGCTGAAATCATGGGGGGGGGGAGTCAAAACTTGAGGTGAGAAATTTAAAAGTTTAGATAGAGCATAACATTTTTTTGATAAAATATCAGAACTTTGAGATGAAAAGTTGAAATCATGAGGGAGAAAGTCAAATTTTTTTCGATAAAAGGTAAAAAATTGGAGGCGAGGTATTAAAATTTGAGAAAAAAGCCAAAACTATGAATCAAAGAGTCAAAATTTTGAGATAAGATATCAGAATTTTTAGATAAAAAGTTGAAATCATGAGGAAAAATGTCTCTGTCCAAGGACTTAAACACAGCACAGGCAGTTCAGAAAGAATTCAGGATAAGTTGAAAGTAATTTTTAAACTGTCAGAGTTCTGTAGTTTTCATGACTGCACATTACTAACAGATCTATTTGCTGACTCAGAGCAGCTGTGACTGGTTTTAGCATTTTAAAGCAGTCAGACACTCTCCTTTCTTCCTGATACTTTCACCCCTGACTCTAACAGTCATTCTCTTTGAAATAAGAAATATTTCAATAATTGTTTTGAATGGAAGTCAATGGGAGATTTCTGCATTTCCGCCTAAAACTGCTTCAGCTTTGAGATCCTACAGATTCTGCACACTTCCACTCCCTGCATTCATTCTTGCTTTAATATGTTCACTGATCTTTCCAAAATGTTCATATATCTTCAGCTTTCTGTTATCTTCTACAACTATTGAGAAATCACTGTTGAAGCAACACTAAGTTTTCAGATTGTTTGACAAATAAGTCTCCAAACAGAGAAGAAATCTTGTGGGGAAACTGCCATAAAAGCCCAAAACTCCCCAGTTATGATTTTTACATCAGGAAAACCTCAACTCTTTCACTTTAAATTCATTTAAATCAAACACATCAGGGGTTTTTTTGGCTCTGCAAGATTAAGAGTAACAGGTGTGACAGAAACTGCTTCATCTGCACTAATGTTAAAACTGAGCTGTAGAAAAGTGATGGATCGTCTTTGTAGTCCTTTTCTAACTCACTGTGGTGTCCACATTTTTCACATTACATACATAAAAAACACATCTCTGTGTTCTTTAAAGTCTTGGGATGCTAATGGTTTCATCATTTATTTTAATAGCTATCATAGTTTGGGCGCAGTGACCGCTGTTTCAGAGTGTTTTGTTCACTCCTTTGTTTCTTTGGTTGGAATAGTTCTGGGAGAAAATCTCAGTGATCTTTGTTGACAAGTTTTTTACTTCCTGATAAGTTGATACCACACAGTTTGTTTAAGGGTGTAAGAGATTTAAAGGTGTTTTAATCTGCGTCTCTCGTTGTACCCTCCTCTCTACAGTCATCCACCTGAACCTGGATCTGGAGGACGTAGTTCCTGAACTCACCGCTAATGGATCCCTGCTGGCTGTGCTCACTCCTCTAGACTCAGAGGAAGAAAAATTAGCACAGCCTCTTTCCTACGGCTTCCAAGGCTCCACCCTGAGGTGGCAAACCTCTTACGGCTCCGTCCCCTCTGGCGCTGTTGGGATCTACAACAGCTACACCAAACGCTACGACTACGTGTGCAAATACGGGTGCTCTGCAGGCTTCTTCAACCGCGGCTTGGGCCCTCGATGTCGGTACTCCTACGCCGGGCGGGAGCGGCTTGGTTACCCGTTTCAAATGCTGGTGAACAAAGACAACTTTGAGATTTTAGAGTGGAAAGGTGAGTCCTGGGGCCGTGTCCCACAGCACTCAGTCAAAACCTGCTTATGGTCTGATCTTTATGTCGGGAGGAACAGGTACGGCCTTGGGAAAGTGCACGCCAGCCATAAATCCTTCTACCTGCCCTGGGAGGGTAAAGAATATTCATACAGGGACTATCAAGTCCTGACCATCAACAGAAACTTCTACCATGAGCGCATGTTTAACGTTAAGTACGACAGTAACGTTAAAGTCACCGAGCATCCTCCTGAGACCATGCGCCAGTCCACCATCGTCAACAACGAGTGTCGTCCTGTTGAGAAGATGATAACACTCTCAAAAACGACCCAGGAGGACAAACGATGGGACACCAGCACCGCCACGACGGTGGGAATCACCACCAGCATCACGGCTCAGATCCCGTTCTTCGGGTCTTTCGGCGTCTCCTTCGGTGTCGAGACGACAGAGCAGTTTTCTTCAGGAACCACCATCTCGAAGTCGACCGCCCACTCCGTCACCGTGACCCAAACCGTCCCTCCAAACCACTCCTGCAGGGTCAGCATGGTGGGACGCAAGTACGAGGCAGAAATCCCCTTCACGGCAAGTCTCAGGCGCTCGTACCACGACGGGAGAACCAGGGTGGCGTCCATCAGCGGGACGTTCAGAGGTGTCGACATGGGGGGGATCCACTCTGTGGTGGATCGGTGCACACCCCTACCTACTGCCAGTCCCTGCCCCTGAAGACGAGAATATCAGCTTTCCTTCAAACCTTGTCTGTAAAACCAAATGTATAAACCTGTCATAAAATCAAAGTACTAACACAGGGGTTCCCAAACTTTTCCGTTCGCGACCCCCAAAATTGCAGCGTGAGAGACTGGTGACCCCCTGCTGTGGTACAACACTAATGGGACAATCCAAAAACAGACAAAAGAAACCAATATCCTCCCGAAGATATTTAATTTAACTGATCGGTAGAAAAATACAGAATTTGCTGAGTTCATGGCATCAAACTTCAACAAAGAAATGTGAAAAACAGATGAAACATTTTCTGTTTGCATAATTTTATATTATCTTTCACCCTTTATTCTCACAATAATGGACAAAATGTTCATTAATTGTTCATAGTTTTTGATTTTGGGACACATTTCACGACCCCCTATCAATGTCTTGCGACCCCCCAAAAGGGTCCCGACCCCCACTTTGGGAACCACTGTACTAAGAAACAGTTCCCTCGCTAGTTGACAATATTTTCTTTAAAGGTTGAAAAAAGCATAGTTTAGTGGTCGTCTTGTTTGAAGCTATTTTTTTTTATTTTGTGCATCACTGAGCATGCTCACTGACTTTTCTTGTACATTTTTGTCGTCAATTTTAATCCATTTTGTATATTTTTTAAATTCATTTAGATGCCTGATTATTGCTGTATTTTGTGCTTAAAGATTTGATTAAAAGTCTTGGTTAAGAAAGTGTTTCTCATGCTTCCAGTTTTCTTTTGAATTCCAAAAAACCACATTGCTGTTTTCTCCTCTTCCCACAACTTTTGCTATTTTCATCTTATATTACCTTCTTACTTTTATTTACTTTTTTGTTCTCAAGAATCTTTTTATTGTGTATTTATATTACATACATTTCAAGTATATATAAGCATCTCTTTTCAACTAGATTTTGTAGGGTCAGATTTGTATTTATGCACCGCAAAAACTGAAATCTAAGCAGGTCATTCTGTCTTATTTTTAGTCAAATTTGTCTTACTATTCTTGATTTGAGCCACATTTACTAGACAAGGTCATAAAAATGTCTCATTTCAAGTTTTTTAAAGAGAAAAATGTGGTGTAAATTGCTTGTAACAAGTAAAAAAAAAATCTGCCAATGGGATAAGATAAAAGATTCTTGTTTTAAGACATCTTTCTAATTTCAAGAAACTTCCCGGGCGAATTCGTCTTATCCCATTGGCTGATTTTTTTGACTTGTTACAAACAATTTACACCTCATTTTGTCTTTAAAACACTTGAAATGAGACATTTTTATGACCTGGTCTGGTGAATGTGGCTCAAATAAAGAACAATAAGATATTTTTTACTACAAATAAGACAGAATGACTTGCTTAGATTTCTGTTTTTGGAGTGTGATTGTGTTTAAAAATTACAACAAATAGTTTAGAATCAACTAATGAGCTTTGAACATTTTCCAAACAAAGTAAAGGACGGAATAGAGGGAGAATAGAGTGATATATATATATATATATATATATATATATATATATACAGACACACACACACAATAGAAAAAGAAAAATGAAAGTCTGCATGTACAGACATAAATGCAAACGGATTAAAAAGACATTGAATGAAAGTTTATATGTGTTTACAATAATTTTCCAAATCTTTTCAAACAAGTTTTTAATCAATGGGATGGATTATAGAGACATACAGATAAATACCTTATGTTACTTTTAATAGTTAGCTTAATATTATTTAACTGCATGGCAATGTTACTTCAAATCAAAACAACAAAAATATCAATTATGTTTCGTGATGTTTTTTATGCTTGAAACTCAATAAAACTGAGCTAGACTCTTAAAAAATATGGTTTTAACTAGTCTTAGTTAAAAGAATTTCTCCCATCTCTCTACACTTACACCAGCAATTAAACATTTGTTTGCTGAATTCTGAAACTATTAATGCCACTCACATTTCAGTTTATATATTATTTGCTGTATAAACCTGAATGTACTCATAATATTTTTTCTTTTTATACCTTGGCAATGATTCTTTTTTAAAATGTGACTGTCTCTGCTTTTCTTTTCAAGTAATTTTAAACTAACAATATGGTCAGGCGATACATCATCTTCTTCTTTGGTTCATTTAATGGCGATCACTGCATTGGCTCACAGTCTAGCACATGTATAAACATCTGCATAAAAAGAAAAAGAAAAAAACAAACAAACAAACAAACCCCTCAATTATATTCTTCTTATCAGTCCTGTTGTCTTTAAAAAGTGAAACATAAATGTCATTAGCGTATCCTCTGTTGGTTTCATTAATACTGAACTTACCTTTAATTTCTTCAATAATCTCCTCCCAAATTTCTCTTTCTCTCTCATATTTTGTGCAAACCATAAAAGTATGTTTTACACTTTCTGTATCTCCACTTAGACCTGTATGTCCAAACCTGAGTCTTGTAATTATTGTTTCCTTTTTCTGATCTTTCCCTCCAAATCTTTCTTTCCTAACTCGTGGATAAATAGAGAACAATGCAACATCTTTCCCTCTTTTTCCGCCTCAACATTGAGCTTCTCTCTCTGCAGCTGCTTCCTGACGAGCTGGGCCTGATCACCTCCACCTGTTCCCACTCACCTCGTCAGGAGCAGAGAGCGCTGTGATTGGCTGAGAGTGGGTTGAAAAGCGCTGCACTGCTTCCTCCTCATCACTGCACCTCTGTGGTTCCTCTTGGGTCAGCGCAAGAACTTCGAGGCTTCTCTCTTTGACTTGGATCAGAACTCCGGCTGCAGCCATGGGACTTTCACTGCGGTAACTTTCACTTTTCTTTCACAGCTTCCTGTGTTTGAACTTCCTGTTGCTGATGCTGCTTTCCTGTCTCTGTAGTTTGGGGCTGATGTTGCTGATGCTGCTTGTTGGAGAACTTCACGCCATCAAATGTGAGTCCATGTCAGACTGTGACTCTGCAGGTTTTTTCTGATCCAGACCTGTTTCTAAACCCCCGTCTGTTTTCTNCCTCCTCATCACTGCACCTCTGTGGTTCCTCTTGGGTCAGCGCAAGAACTTCGAGGCTTCTCTCTTTGACTTGGATCAGAACTCCGGCTGCAGCCATGGGACTTTCACTGCGGTAACTTTCACTTTTCTTTCACAGCTTCCTGTGTTTGAACTTCCTGTTGCTGATGCTGCTTTCCTGTCTCTGTAGTTTGGGGCTGATGTTGCTGATGCTGCTTGTTGGAGAACTTCACGCCATCAAATGTGAGTCCATGTCAGACTGTGACTCTGCAGGTTTTTTCTGATCCAGACCTGTTTCTAAACCCCCGTCTGTTTTCTGAACAGCTCTCTCCAAAGCCAAGGCCCCCAGCTTCCAGCCCCAGGTCCAGGCCAAGCTCCAGATGACCCCCATCCAGCCCAGGCCTCAGCTCAGACACTACGTGACCCAGTACGAGCCCGAGCCTCAGCCCCAGCTCCAGGTCATCCACGTGGCTCAGCCTCAGGTCCAGGTCCAGGCTCCGCCTCCACCTCAGCCCATCGTGGTCGTCCCACAGCCCAGACCTGTGGTTCAGGAGCAGGTCATCCTGGTTCATCCTATGCCCCAGGTCCAGAAGCAGGCCCCGCCTATGCAGACCCACTACCCCCCTCAGCCCGTGCTGCAGCGCCAGCCCCGCCCCGTGGTTAACCGCAAGGTCATCGTGGTCCAGCCTCAGCCCCAGGTTCAGGTCCAGCCTCAGCCTCGGCCCGTGGTGGTTCTGCAGCCCCGGCCCCAACCGGCTCCTCAAAGCAAGGTGGTGGTCATCAACCCTCAGCCCCAGGTTCAGGTCCAGCCTCAGCCTCAGCCCCGCCCCGTGGTGGTGGTTCAGCCTCGACCCCGACCGGCGCCTCAGAGCAAAGTGGTCGTCATCAACGCTCAGCCCGCGGTTCAGACCCAGAACGTGGCCCCCGCCTACGCCAGGGCCCTGCCACAGGTGCTCGTCAGCCAGCCCAGAGTCCGGGTCCAGTCCCAGGCTCCAAAGGGTTTCTACTAGATCACGACTTGGAAGCTAAACCAGTTTAAGCTGCTGGTTCACGTTATTCATCCAAGTGTTTTTCTGTGCTGAAAAAATAAAAAAATGAATCTTAATCTTTGAGTCTGGTTTTCTGCAACTTTGGTTCCTCAAGGTTTGACTTTGCTTTTCAGGGTAAATTTATTTGGTCTTTTGCCTGAGTTGAGTCTTTTGGGTTTTCTCTCTCTCGTTTGGATCCTCTTTAGTCTTTAAGAGTTGGAAAATTATCTGAATGATTTGTCTTCCTACAAACTTGACCTGATAAATGGGACTTTTGGTAAAATACTTGCATCAAGCTCCAGAATCCAAATTTTCAGGTTTCCTTTAGAGTAAAAACTCTGAACAGGTAGCTTTTAGCCTCTTGATTAAAACCTGTTACCTGAGAACCTCCCAGGTGATCCTCATACCTGCTGATTAAACAACCTCAGGCCTGGACTTGGATCTGTCTCAAACACATTTCATTGAAAGTTGATCCAAAAGGTGTTTAAAAACAGAAATTTCAAGCTTTTTTGTCTTCTTGAAACTGAAAGATTGACCATATTTTCTGTAGAAATAGACTTTATAACCAGTGGACACCAAGACAGTTGGTTTTAACTGAGGTCTCCACAAAAACTGCTCCCCCTGGTGGCTGCAGTGTTGGTCAAACTCTACGTCACCTCATTCATCCAGATGAGAGATGGTAAAACTTTAAAAAATTACTACACCTCGTAGAAATGTTTCTCTCATCCTTACGCTGCAGTAATTTTATGAATTCCTGTTTTCCTGGGTTTTAAGACCTGGAAGCCCAGTTTATGTAAAAATAAACAAATCAATACTTGAAATTGTTTAAATTGTGGGCCCTGAATCCATAATCTATGAAAGTTTAACTTTTTGAATGGAAAGATGGAAGTAAATAAACTTTTCCATGATAATTCAAATTTTTTTGGAAAGGCTCTGTAGTAGAAACTAGAGATGGGATTTATCTCTTTGAGAGGAGCCGGATCTTGGTGAGCCGTTCCTTTCAAAGAGCCCACCAATATGAGTTTGAATTATTCTGAAATACTGACTTTAACCTTATTGACGTGTGGATTAGTTTTTAAAGTCTGATCTGGATTCACTGTAAATATTCCACAGGGTGGCGCCATATAAACCATGACTTGAAAGTATATAAACATTAAAAAACAAAACAGGCTACAATGAATTTCTGTGCAAAACAGATTTTAGTGAAACGATGAAAACACATTTTGTTGCTCTGTAAAAAAGTTAAACCCTGAGGAGGACACCTGAACTGTCTTTGGGTTAATAGCAGCCTGTACCTGAGTATCACAGCAAATTCTATACAACTGTTATTTTTGATAGAAAAAGTTGGAAAAAAAACTTGCAACACTGTACTTCAATTACAAAAACTATTTCAAGTATTAGAAAGAAGATACAACTAAAATAAATAAGAAGAAAATGGGGGGGGGGGGGGGGGGGGGGGCGGATCCCAGCTGCGACTCGGTTCCCATCGTTCATATTAACGATTAATTCAAAAGAACCGGTTCGTTCGTGAACGTCACAACACTAGTAGAAACTCAAACAGGATCAGGTTTTTCTGATCCAACCCGTACCAAACCGATCCATACCAGACCGCTTGATGATTACAGGGCTTATTTTTTCAAAATTTTGACTTAATATGGGCAAAAATAACTTGCACAAAACCAAGTTTTCAGTTTGTTTGTTTTTTAACTGGTGTAAATGTGCTTCAACAGTTTAAGTCTGAAAGGAGAAAAAGACACAAAAACACGATGAGATGAAAAACAGAAAACACACAGAGACTCAGATTAGCTTTTTATTGTCATTTCTGCAGAAAAAAACCACAAAAATACAAAACAAAAATCATAACTAAGAGTTTATTGAACAAAAAGCTTCATTTGACTCTAACTTCAGGTTACGTGAGCTTTGTTACCATAGAAATATTTGTTAGATTTACTAAAGAAAAGAAGCTGAAGGAGGAGGAGGAGGAGGAGAGTCGTGTGCGTAGCTTATAACAAACCTCCAGATTAAAAAAAAACACCACAAAAATATAAATAAATGCTGAAAAGAGAGAGAGGACTAAAGGCTGCTGTAAACCCACACTCAGGCCAGGTCAGTGGTTCATCCCTAAAGCAGGTGAAACTACAGGAGAACAGGTGTGTGACAGGTGAATAATGACGTGGAATAAGACCAGACAGAATAAATGTAGTGAGGAGAAAAGAGGCGGAGACGCAGATTTGTTTTTGGAGAAGAAGAAAAAGAGCTTTTTCCTCTTTTTACAAAAACAAAACTGTGATTTTCTGCCTCTGTAAAGACAAACTTCCTTCATGCAGAGCTTTAACTTCAGAATCAAACCAGCCGGCTGGTCACAAACATCTTTTTCTTTACCGTTTCTAAACTGGATCTAAAAACCAGAGCGCAGTTCACTGACGCTCCACCAGGGGGCGACAGAGACTTTCAGACTTCAAGCTGTGAGAAAGTGAAAGCAGAACAGTTTGTACCACAGAGCGAGTGTTTTTTTTTTTTTTAAGCTGACCTCACATTTTATCTTCGAGAGTTTCACGACTAAAAACAGAATAAAAACAAAAAAAAGAAAAAGAAAACGTTTCCCTCCTCACCGTCATCAGCACCGCGCGGCGCTTTAGGCTCATTCAGAGAAACGTTTCAGGCACAGAGTGGTTTTTTTTTTTTGTTTTCTGCTGCGTTTTTAAACCTGATCCACAGGAAACTGAAAACAACCAGAATCTGATTCTTTATTTTATTCTCTAAGAGCAGAAACTTCTGATTAAACCAAACAACAACAACTTTTTCACCTCATGTCACTTTTCTGGAAAGTTGGGAAGAAATTAAAGATGATGTTTAAATAACTGAAAAATAAAACCTGAATCATACAGAGAAAAATCAGAGCCACTGAAAATGTCTGATAGGAAGTCGAGGAAATGTTGGACGTTTTATTTGATCACAGATATTTTCTCTGATTTCTAAGAGTTCTGGAAACAAAAAGTTTCAAGTCTGAGAAAAAGACTGAACTTTTGTGAAATAAGACCTGAAAAAAAGTCAAAATTCTAACAAAACGTCAGGTTATTGAAGAAGAAAGTGGGGAAATAAAAGGTCTGGGCAAAACAATTCTAACAAAAAAAAATTCTTGTTTGTAAACAAAAAAATTTCCATTAAAAAAATATTTGACTCAAAGCAAAGAACTGTCTTTTTCTTTCTTTTTTTTTTTTTTTTTACAGAATCACATTTTTATGTGTCACTTTTCTGACACTTTGATCAGAATTTAATTTAAAAAAAAAGGGAAATGTAAAGGAAAAAGTTGGATTTCATACAAAAAAAGTCACAATTCTGTCAAAAAGTCAGATTATATCAGAGAAAATAATTGAAATTTTGCAAAAAAGGTACAAATTTTGAAAAAAAAAAAAGTGCATAATTCTGACAATTAAGTCACAGATTGGACAAAAATCTTGCATCAAAAATGTTGGGATTCTATAAAATCGCCCCAAATAATCTGGAATAAAACTGATTAAATCTTCAGTATCCTGCTGATATTTAAGTTTAAAAAAAAGTATGTAAAGAAATTAAATTTCTTACTTTCAAACAAGACTGAAAACAAGAATTCTGAGAAAAAGTTTCAGTTTTTTTCTGATATTAAAATCAGAGATCTGGAGGAAAATTTGAATTCCTTAAAACAAATTCAGACATAGTAGTTGTGATGTAGATTATTTTCCCCAAAGTCACAATTCTGTCAAAAAGGGAAAAAGATAATTAAGAAAGGAAATTATGAGGAAAGATAAGTCAGAATTATTTAAAAAATGTTCATGATTCTGACAATAAATCGCAATTTTGAACAAAAAACGTTGAAAACCTGAAATGTTTAGATTCTATAAAATATCTAAAAAAAAGTTTGAACTTGATTAAATCTTCAGTATCCTTCAGTAGTATTAAAAAGTGTCTTAAAAAAGTTAAAAAAAAAAAAAAAAAAGTGTCTTAAAAAAGTTAAATTTCCAACTTTCCAACACAAGAATTCTGAGAAAAAGTTTAATTTTTTTCATGTGATATTAAAGTCAGAGATCTGGAAGAAAAATTCTGACTTTATAGTTGTGATAAAAATAATTTTCCTCCAAAGTCATGATTCTGTCAAAAAGAGAAAAGGAAAATAAACAAAGGAAATTATGAGGAAAGAAAAGTCAGAATTATTAAAAAAATGTTCATGATTCTGACAATAAATCGCAATTTTGAACAAAAAACGTTGAAAACCTGAAATGTTTAGATTCTATAAAATATCAAAAAAAGTCTGAATTTGATTAAATCTTCAGTATCATGCTAAAAAAATTAAAAAAAAAAAAAAAAAGAGTGTAAAGAAGTTAAATTTCCAACTTTCCAACACATAAATTCTGACAAAGAAATTCATTTTTTCATGTGATATATAAATAATTTTCCTCCAAGGTCATGATTCTGTCAAAAAGAGAAAAGGAAAATAAACGAATGAAATTGTGGGAAAGAAATTAAGATTTTTGAGTTCTGACAATAAATCACAATTTGAGCAAAAAAGTCGAAAATCTTTCAAAAATGTCGAGATTTAAAAAAAATGAATTCAATCCCAAAAATTTCTGGACTCAATAAAACTTTTCAGTTTCCTGAGATTTTGATTTAGAAAATGGTGCTAAAGAAAATAATCAGGTTTCATAATTTAAAGTCAGGACTGAAAAAAAAAAGAATTCTCAGAACGATGGATCAAGCTGAAGAAAATTTAAATTCACAAATTTCCTTAAAATTCAGACTTTTATTTTGAAATTACGATTTTTGTTGAAGTCCAGCAGCTGAAACTCCGTCAGACTTTTCTGTGGCTCCGACTCTTTAATTCTCTTCTTTCCTCAGGCTTCAGATGATTTTGTCTATTTTATTTGTTTTGCAGATTTATTCGTCAGAGAAAGTGAAGATGAATTTGTTGTCTGGGTTTTAAACGAGCGTAAACAAAAGTGGTCGTTGGTGTTTTTCACTCTGAGAATAAAAACAAATATGAAGACGAAGTGCAGACGACACAAACTTCTCACAAACTTCTCGTAAAGTGCAAACAGACGAAGTTTTTCTCCCGTCACGGCGTCAGACCGGCTGAAGCTCCGGGGAAAAACCATGGACACGGAAGAGCGGACGCCGTTTAGTGGCTCTCGATGACCACGGGCTCGTAGCCGCCTGCAGACACTCTGCAGAGGAGAGAATCACACACAGACGCTGTTCAGACGCCGGGAGGAGAAACAAAGAAGAAGAAAGAGAAGATGGTTGACCTCTGACCTGTTCCCGAGCCTGATGCCGCTGAGCGCCGTGGTTCCGTCTCTGCTGACGAACAGACGCAGGTTACTGTCTGAAAAACACAAACGCAGAGAGAAGAACACGCTCAGACGCTGCTGCTGACGATAAAAGCTGTTTCTGGAGTTTCACTGTACGAAAATTTAAGCTCACAGTTATTGTGACCAAAATGACCACGGTTTTCGTTATTATCGCGGTATTTTTTAAAATCTGTTCAGAAAACACTGTTAGACCTAAACAAACTGAAATTTTTAAACAATCTAACAGTGTTGATTATATTTCAAAAATAAAGGCAAAACCTGATCAAATGTGTCATTATTAACATCATAGGAACAAGAGTTCAGCAGGTAAACAGCTGTTAACGCTCGACTGTATCACAGAAACACGTTCTGCAGAGCAAACAAACAAAGGATCCGATCATTTCAAAATAAAACACCATGTTCCTGCTCCCGACTTGAGCAGACACTTCAGAATAACTAATGTAAACAGCTGATTTGTCAGGAACATTTACAGTAGTTTACATTATACAAATCCAAAAATTCAAGCCATTCTTGTGCATTTTAAGATGCAGGTGCACAATCAGACTGTTTGTTTCCATTTGTTTGCTCAAGTGTCTGCTCAAGTAGGGAGCAGAAAAATGGTGTTTTATTTTGAAATGATCAGATGCTTTGTTTGGTTTGAAGCTTTTTCCTGTTTGGTGCGACCTGCTCTGCAGAACGTGTTTCTGTGATACAGTCGAGCGTTAACAGCTGTTTACCTGCTGAACTCTTGTTCCTATGATGTTAATAATGACACATTTGATCAGGTTTTGCCTTTATTTTGAAATACAATCAACACTGTTAGATTTTTTAAAACTATTTCAGTTTGTTTAGGTCTATCCCTGCTTTCTAAACGTGTTGAACAGATTTTAAAGAAATACCGCGATAATACCGAAAACCGTGGTCATTTTGGTCATAATAACCGCGAGCTCAATTTTTCGTAAGTGGAGGCCACACAGTCGCCTGCTCAGCTAGTTGAGTAGATTCGGATCAAGTTAGGAAACCCCGGTTTTTGACATGACGGCGGTTACGGTGACCGTCAGCGTTTTCACCGGGGTTTACCGTAACACCGGTAACCGTTACACCCCTATTCTGGAGCTTTCTGACCCTTTCAGGCCTCCGTACCTTCAGTGTTGTTGATGTCAGCGAAGTTTTGGCTCTGGACGATCTTCTCCACGATGTCGTCGGCGTCGATGCGCGTGTCGTTGACCCAGGACGGGTGACTCTCCACCGAGTCCTGTTTCCTCCTGAAAGACGTCAAAGTTAAAAACCTGAATCCACCAGAGTCCACTTCAGACCAGGACCCCTCTGTGTTTCCGTACCTGGGGGGCCTGTTTGGAGGAAGCACCGGTCTGGGGGGTCTCGGCGGTCTCTCTGGACGTCCGGCGTCCCTGTCCCCGTCCGTGGGCGTGTCCGCGGTGAAGCCCAGCCCCCCTGAGGTGCTGCTCCCCGTGGAGGTGTTCCTGCGGTGGGTGAGGTCGGACAGACTGGAGGAGCAGGAGTGTTCGGTGCTGTAGCCTGAAGAAAGAAGCAAACACACAAAGTTAACGCACAAACGTCAGACTGAGGTCCAAGACATTTACACCAGATAAATAAAGATCTGAAGATGCCACATGTGCAAGTTTTTGAGTTCATCGTTGTCATGGTTCTTCAATGTTGCTTCTGTGCTGAGAAACTAGGCTCCAATCCAGGGACTCGTCTGGTCCCATGTTTTTTTTTCTCCTCTCACCTCAGCCCTTCTCTACTCTCCTCTACTCGGTTTGTGTTGCGTTTCCACAAGCACGGTACTACGCGTCAGAGTCGATACTAAAAGGTGACGTGGACGGACTGCCGGTCACTCATTGGTCAGAGAATGTCGTCTCTGCAGCTTCTGACTCTGAACAAATCACTTACAAGAGGCAAAGGAATAAGTCAGCGACGGGTTTTTAATGACATTTAAACCTGACGGCACAGAACCAGACTGAATGAAGACAAAATACAGCCCTAAAATGCTCCTTCATGATTCCTAAAGAAGTTAAAAGTCCTTTTTAAACCAAAAAGAAGTTAACAGCAAAGATAGTTGGCTTTAAAGAGTCTTTTAAATTAAATCAAAGTTGGTCGGTGCAGGAGCGATCTGTCTGCCACGAGAGTCTTTAAGCACCAATCAGTCCATTAATCCACAGGGAACCAAAAAGGAAAACCAGTTCAAAGAAGAATGATTGATCAACAACAAATCTCTGCTATACCAGGCCCAAAAATCAAAAATTAAAGTGATCTCACTGGATCCAGGGAAGAGTTGATGTCAGGAAGCAGCTCCTTCGTTTTCCTCCGCGTGCAGCAGCACCAGGCTGTTGTTTACCTCCGTTGTCATGACGACCCACATTGAGCCGCTGTATTACTTTAATGAAATCTTTTTAAAGCTTTTTTTTTT
>RPOG01001373.1:66689-81929 GCA_008086565.1 Thalassoma bifasciatum | reverse complement strand
TCCTGAAACCTTTTTCTGTCAGATTGTGCTTTATAAATTCAGTTGTGATCATTCTTCTGTTCTCTGAAAGCTGCACAGGTGGAGGTGTTACCTGAGATTTTGCTGTGCTGGCTGGCGTAGCTGGAGTTTCTAGAATGACCGGACTGAAAAACCTCAGCGGAGCCGGACTGAGTCACCTCAGATTCTTCCAGCAAACCTGAGAGACACAAAACAGAAGAAAAACACTTTAAATCATAAAAACAAAGACTTCATCAGAGGCAGATTTCTCCTTTAGATTTTAACATTTCTGTACGTTTCTGATTTTACTGCGTTCAGTTTGAGACGTGGCTCTTTTTTATCTCGGGTGTAAAAGGTGTTTTAGATCAGACTCTGTGCTGTAAATGACCTCAGTGTTTCAGTTTGTTTTCCAAGTTTAAAGTAAAACCAGGTTTCATTTTTCATTTCTAATTGGAGCTGAAGTGATCCCAAACATCGGCCGAGTTGTTTCCATGTGGGGGAAAAGTTCTTTTAACTTCTTTTGGCTCCGATTAAAACACATCTGGACTGAGGTTTATTTGCTGACATTAAAAGTCTGGACTCTCAGACTGAAGTTTGACGTGGCTCTTTTGTCTTTTTCGTGTCGTTTCTCTGAGTTTAAAGTCGTCTCACCTGAGCTGATGATGGACGGTCGAGGTTTGGCGGCTCGACCCAGGGACACGCCCCCGGCCGGGGTGGGCTCGGGGGCCGTGCCCTCCCCCTTACAGTCCAGCTGCAGGGTGTGTTCCCGTCCGGGGATGGAGATGGACTTCGCTGTGCTGGGAGGCCTGAGGGACAGAAAACAAAACAGGATTTATCAGGTTTGAGCAGATAAAAACTGCGCCTGCTCTGCTCAGATTCACCGAGCTGGAAAATGAGTCAGAGCAGAAACAAAAGATACGATTAGAGTTCGATAATCAGGTTAGAACGAGCAGCTCATCAGGAAATAACAACTTATGAAGAAAAACAGGACGTGAATCTGAACCTGAGAGAGAACAGAAGAGTTTTTAACCCATGCGTTAGAAAAACATGCTCTGTTTCTTTTCTCCGATAATAAACTTTTCCTCTGGACGACGTCGTTTTATTTTTCTTTGCAGCTCAGTTCACGTTTCTCTGTTTCACACGCTCTTAAATTTGAAGCTGCTCTCTCCAAACTTTACAGATCAATCACTCATCAGTTACTGTCTGTTTTTTCCATCTTTCAACAACTTAAACAACAAATACAAACAGTATTTTCACCAAATCAGGTGTAGAAATCTCCACCGTTGTTCACGTTTGACAAACTTCTTACTTACACAGACTTTTCAGGCTGAAATTAAGCCGTTGTGCTAACAGGCAGTTAGATCCTGACAGTCATTGAAACAGATGCACGTTCCCACGAGTTTGGCACCAAGGTGGGAACTTCAGTATGTGTTTTGGCTCCTAAGAGGATTAATTAGTGTATTTTGGCTCCAAACAGAGCACTCAAACATGTGTTTTGACTTTCAAGAGGGCACTTAAGCATATTGTGGATCCCTAAAGGGCTTCTATGCAAATAATTGGGCTTCCTAGGAAACACTTTTCAGTATTTTACCTCTAAAGACAACCTTCAAGCATGTGTTTGGGCTCCAGAGAGAGCACTTTTATGTATTTTGGCTCCAAAATTGACCCTTTAACATGTGTTTTGGTTCCCAAAAGAGCATCTTTATGTATTTTGGCTTCCATGAGAGCACTTAAGTTTATTTTGGCTTCCAAAAGAGAACTTTTGGGGGGTTTCTTTGGCACCAAGATGGATTCTTAAGTATGTGTTTGGGCTCCCATGAGAGCCCTTGTCATATTTTGGCTCCAAAATTGACCCATAATCATGTATTTTTGCTCCCATAAGAGCACTTTAGTTTATATTGGGTCCCAAAAGAGACCCTTTGGGCGGGTATTTGGCACCAAGAAGGATTATCAAGCAAGTATTTGGCTCCAAAATTGACCCTTAATCATGTGTTTTTGCTCCTAAGAGAGCATTTTTATGTTTTTTGGCTCCCATGAGAGACCTAAAGTTTTAATTGGCTCTCAAGAGAGCACTGTAGTTTATTTTGGGTCCCAAAAGAGAACATTTGGGGGGGTTATTTGGCACCAAAATGGATTCTCAAGCATGTGTTTTGGCTCCAAAAAGACCCCTTGTTATATTTTGGCTCCAAAATCTACCCTTGAAGTATGTGTTTGGGCTCCTAAGAGAGCACTGTAGTTTATTTTGGCTACCAAAAGAGAACTTTTGGGGAGTTTCTTTTGCTCCAAAATTGACCCAGAATCATATGTTTTTGCTCCCAAGGGAGCATTTTATGTATTTTGGCTTCCATGAGAGACCTTAAGTTTGTGCTTGGGCTCCCAAGAGAGCACTTAAGTTTATTTTGGGTCCCAAAAGAGACCCTTTGGGGGGTTTATTTGGCACCAAAATAGATTCTCAAGCATTTGTTTTGGCTCCCATGAGAGCCCTTGTCATATTTTGGCTCCAAAATCTACCCCTAAAGTATGTGTTTGGGCTCCTGAGAGAGCACTTAAGTTTATTTTGGCTCCCAAAATAGAACGTTTGGGGTTTTTTTGGCTGCAAAATTGACCCTTAATCATGTATTTTTGCTCCCATAAGAGCACTGTAGTTTATTTTGGCTCCCAAAATAGAACTTTGGGGGGGGGGGTTGGCACCAAGAAGGATTTTTAAGCAAGTATTTGGCTCCAAAATTGACCCTTAGCATGTTTTTGGGCTCTGAGAGAGCACTCTTGTTTATTTTGGCTCCTAAGAGAGCACTTAAGCATGTGCTTTGATTCCCAAGAGATTACCATAGAAGTCTAAATCACTTGATAGAAACCTTCCTTTATGGAATAAAAAGTCAAAACAATCCATAAACAAGACGATAAACAGTAAAAATCACAAGATTTTAGGTTTAAATATAAGATAAAAGCCCTAAGACATGACTTAAAAGGTCAAAATAATGATATATATAAAGTCAGAATTTTTAGATTCGGGGTCAAATCATGACATGAAATCAAAATCATACGACTGAATATTTAAATATGAAATTAAAGATTAAAACTACAACAAAAAAGTCTAGTTTATGTGACAAAAACATCAATTTTGTGTGATGAAGTTGAGAATGTTGAGAAATACTCACGTTTTAAAACATGGATCTCCAGACAGCAGAGTCATCCCGATAATCACCTTTAGAAAAACAAAAAAAGAGAGAAATTTACAACCTCACTCTTTAACAAACAGGATTTAAGTGTTTCCATGGCAACCACAGGTAAAACTGAGGAACATTTGCTCTGAAACTACGACATATCTCTATTTTACCTCTGATCGAACCTCTGTTTATCACATTTAAATGATGTATAAGCTGAATGTTACAGAGAAAAGTCTGGAAACAAAAAGCCTGGAAACGTTTGACCCACTTTTCCTGTTCCAGAGAAACGAGGACGAACAGGTTTTAAAGATTAATAAGAATATAAAAATCAGCTGCTGGGACTGGAGAGAGTTCCCGTAACGCTCTCTGAGGAATGAGATGACTAAACTCCTCATGACTCTTTTGGCTCTTTCTTTTATTCTGCAGTTTCAGGTCACGGCCTCTGGAGGGCGCCGCAGAGCCCTGAGTGAAAACAGCAGATGAGACTTTAACCTCTGAGGCCTTTAACGGCTCCAGACGAGCAGATTTTTACCCAGAAGTGACTGGGAAAGATGAAGCTCAGAGGTTAGATTCGTGTTTTGATGTTTACGAGAGCGTGGCGGCGGCTTTTTCACCTTCAGGATGGAGTTGTCCTGCCGCGTGTTCTTAGTGTCGTATCCCTCCAGCAGGCAACAGCGAACGGTGGAGCCTGAACCCGCAAACTCCGCCATGTTGAGGTCAGTGAAGCCCAGCTGAGAGAGAGAGAGAGAGAGAGAGAGAGTCAGTGATAGAAGGTTCACTACTGTTATTTATAGAAGCTGTTTTTAGAAAGGAGAGACTCTGCAACACCCAATATTTAACACACACACACAGAAACAGAGAGGGAGCTGTTCAACCTATATTCATTAGACTTCACTACAAAGACGAGATATTAAAAGTTCAAACTGAAAAACTTTTTTGTTTTTATTCCTAAAAAGCTTGGACAGGTTTATGTTTTTTCCTTTAACAACACTGGTTCAGTGTTTGTGAACTGAGGACACTAATTGTTGAAGCTTTGGAGCTGCAGGCAGGTCAGTCTAGTAGCTGCACTCTTCTACTACGGAGCCACGCTGTTGTAACAGGAGCAGAATGTGTCTTGGTTTCATTGTCTTGCTGAAATAATAAATAAATAAATAATAATTATCATAAATAATAAAAAACTAAAACAGTTACTATTGTCTAAGTATCTCTGATTTACTGGTTATAACACTGCATCCACGCACAATATAAGGGTCGTCTGCTACTTTTTCATTTCTTTTTTTTTTGTTTGTTTTTTTTTTCTTTCTGTCTGTATTTGTGTTGTTATTTTACTTGTGTGCTCCTGCTTTATTTGTGGGAAAACGAGCCCCCTGTTATAAGCTTTAAATAGCTTCTTTGGGGTCACCCTTTCCACACATCCACTGTGAAATCTATTGTACATATGTATATGTTTATGTATGAGTATATGTATATGTATGCATGTGTGTGTATCAGTGTTAGCCAAGGTTGATGTGTGTGAATAAACTAAACTAAACTAAACTAAATAATCAGGGACGTCCCTGAAAAAGACAAAGTGTCTTGGATGGCAGCAGATGTTGCTCCAAAACCTGTTTGTACCTTTCAGCATTAATGCTGCCTTCACAGATACTGGGACACTTACCCAAAGAATTGCGCAAAACCTAAATATTGCAATAAAAGATGTGAATGGAAACACTAAAATCATCTCAAATTTGGAAAAAAAAAAAGTTTTGACGGTCTCATGAGGTGGGTTTTTTACAGAAGTTTCCGTATTGAAGTTTATATCAAAGTGCGATGAAAACAATTTTGTCACAAAATCCCGTCACCGTGTGGATGTGAACGACCGACTTCTCTGTGAACTCGGCCACACATACAGACTCTGGCGCCTCCATCTGTCGACAACATCAGCAACAACCAAGTAACGCCCATCAAAATGACAGTTCAGCTCTTAAAATGTTTGTGGTATCCATGGTTACCGCTGCTTACAGTTCCCCTTCCTTCTTCCACATTCTGCAAATTAAATCTCATGAGATTTTACTGAAGCTGTGATGCTGCTTTTGAACTTTGCTCTGAGAACAATCCTGATTGTCCTTTTCCTCTTTGGCCCAGAGGACACCACGTCCATGATTTCCAAAAAGAGTTCTGCAGCGTTTGTGTGTGTTGTTGATGTGTGACTTTGTCTTTGCATGGTAGAGTTTGAACTGTCACTTGTAGATGTAGTGATGAACTGTGTTAACTGACAATGGTTTTCTGAAGTGTTCCTGAGCCCACGTGCTAATATCCTTTACACAATGATGTGGGTTTTTAATGCAGCGCCGCCTGAGGGGCCTTCAAAAAGCAGCAAAAATGGGAGAAAGAAAAAGCAAAAACAGCAAGAAGCAGCAATTAAGTGAAGTTTAAGGTGGAAAAATTGATGAAAAGTAGCAAAAATGGGTGAATAATGGATGAAAACAGCAGGAAGTGGCAGTGAAGTTAAAAAGCAGACATTTAGAAAAGTTTCAGGTGGGAAAAAAAAGGTAAAAAAACTGCAAAAATGTATTTGAAAAAGAGTAAAAATGGATGAAATGTGGCACAAGAACCTAGAAGAAGCAATAAAAATAAGTCCAAGGTGGAAAAAATGGTCAAAAAGCAGCAAAAACGGGAGAAAAAGAGGCAAAACCCGCAAGACGTAGGAATAAAAATAAGCTTTAAGGTGTAAAAATGTAGAAATGAGTTAAAGTAAGGGAAGCAAGACAGTCAAAAAGACGCCATTCAAATAAGTTTCATGTGGAAAAAACAGTCAGAAAGTAGCAAAATGCTTTTTAAAAAGAGTAATAATGAAGGAAATGTGGTATAAAGCTAGAAAAGGGAATAAAAATAAGTGTTAAGAAGAAAAAATGTTCAAAAAGCAGCAAAAATGGGAAGAAAAAAAAGGCAGAAACAGCAAGAAGTAGCAATAAAGTTAAGTTTAATGCAGCGCCGCCTGAGGGGTCAAAGGTCACGGCCATTCAATGTTGGTTTTGGGCCTTGCTGCTTACGTGCAGAGATTTCTCCAGATTCTCTGAATCTTTTGATGATATTATGGTCTGTAGATGATGAAATCCATCAATTCCTGCAGTTGGACAAAGTTGAGAAACATTGTGTGATGATTCTGTCTTTTGGTTTTTGTTTCTTGTAGTTGTTTTGGTTTTGTTGCCTTCTAGTCGAGTGTTTCTGTAGTTGTTTCTTTTTATGATTTTCCCTTGTGTCTTCTGTTCACTCTCTATTCCTGTGTTCTTAGTTTTTCTTGAGTTTCCCTCCTGTTTGATTGGCCCTCATGTGTTTCACCTGTGTCTCAGGTCACACCTGTGTTTGATTAGTCCTTTGTCTGTATCGTCCTTGTCTTGAGTTCAGTTTCTTGTAGGTGTGTTGTCAAGTTCTTGTCTCCTGTGTCTCTCGCTGTGTCTTAGATTTTCTATTTTCATGAGGTTTGGGACTTTTGAGTTAAATTCTGCTATCGACTCCACCTCGACAGGTGTTTCTCACAATACCTGACACATTGTTCTTAAACTGTTGGACTGTTTGCTCACGCAGTTGTTGACAAAGTGGTGAACCTGGCTCCATCTTTGCTTGTGAAGGACTGAGCCTTTTGGGGATGATGCTCCTTTTATACCCAATCATGACACTCACCTGTTTAAATCAACCTGTTCACCTGTGGAATGATCCAAACAGCTGTTTTTTCAGCAACAGCAACTTTAACAGACTTTTGTTCAACCTTTCTTGAACCTGGAAATCATTGTTTTCTGTTTTTGTTTGTTTACTGGAATTGGTGTTGTATCACGTGTTGCTGTTGGACTGTTTTCACATTCTAGTTCTTTATATTCCTACGCTGCTGACTTTTTAAGGTCTCCGTCCCGTCTTTCTTCACAGCCTGAGGTTCCTCTGATTGGACGCTGCCCTGGTGACCTTAATCACTGAAACAAAGCTTCATCTTCTGCCTTTGTCTGAGCGACATTCAGCGTGTTTTTCTAAATTAACTCCGAGCGCTCTGAGGCTAAAGGTTTCCATTCTTTATTCTCCAGTTTCCCTTTCTTTACGCGGCTCCTGTTTGCATAGGTGTGTGTTTGAGGAAGCCGACCTCTGAGGAGGGAAGCGGGTAAATTTAGACGGAGGAAATCTAAAAGGAGAAACGTGGGGAACAGAGGAAGCACTTCCTGTTGCACTTGTGCATCTCTAAAGGTGGTTTCAGTCTCAGAGGTGACCTTGGTGTTTTATTCACCCGGAGTGACTCACAGTTACAGTCAGGATGTTTTTCTACTTCAGGTTTAACGGGAGAGTTTGGATTTATGGTCCCGCCCTGCAGAGAGGAACGCTAATATTTAGGTGAAGCTGTATCAGGGTTTACGCGACAGCAGCTCATCTGTCAGCGCGGTGATGATGTGTTTACGACTCTTACCTTCGAAAACGCCTTCCCTCCTTTGAGTTCCTGCAGAAAAAAAACACAGGAAGACAGAAGTGAGCCCAGCTGATCCATTTTTACATCAGAGAAAAAACTCAGATTACAGGGCTGAGGCCTCGTCCTCGTCGTGAGAGAACAAATTACAGGTCTGGACCACACTGCTGGTTCCTCAGAGAACCAAAGAGACGCTCACACGGAGGTTTGAGTCTGCACCAAAATACCTCAGGACCAGTTTGTGAGAAGATCCTCAAAATAAATGTTTGTGCACAAACTCAGGAGCTGATTCTGAGGTTTGCATCTTTTTCCTGCTGCATCATAAATCCAGCAGTTTCAGCTCCTACACTTCAAAAATTCAACTCTAAAAAAGTGTTTACATCTTGTTTGGAGCAAAAAAATTCCTTATCAGACCTTAACTAGCTGTGAGCAGTTTCTGTAAAGCTTGCAACTGGACTCCACTTCCCATAAGCCTTTGCTCCCCACTGTCACAATAAACCATGGCATGTGTTAGTTTTGGTTTCAGTGTGGAGTTGGACTCTTCTTTTTAACTTTTCTTTGTTCAAGACAACTTTTTACCAGCTACAACACGATAAAGTAATGTATTTATTAACTGCTACGTTGCGCTCTTGTTTGTTGGACTGAAAGGTTTCAAATGGACCAAGAGGAAAGTTCTCTAAATCAGTGATTCCCAACCTGTGGGCTGCGGCCCCCTAATGGGCCGTGAAGGTGCTGCAAGTGGGTCGCCAAATTATTTCCAAAATAGTACAGTTTTAGTGGAGTGCAATTATAGACATAGACATAAACACGTGATAAGATATGTTTTAATAGTGTAGAGCAGCGGTTCCCAAAGTGGGGGTCGGGACCCTTTGGGGGGTCGTGAGACATTGATAGGGGGTCGTGGAAAGTGTCCCAAAATCAAAAACTATGAACAATTCATGAACATTTTATCCATTATTGTGAGAATAAAAGCAAAAATTGGGGTGAAAGATAATATAAAATTATGCAAACAGAACATGTTTTATCTGTTTTTCACATTTCTTTGTTCAAGTTTGATGCCGTGAACTCAGCAAAGTGCACATTAGTCGGTAAATTTTCTATCGATGAGTTAAATTAAGTATCCTCAGGGAGGGTTTTGTTGGTTTTTGTCTGTTTTTGGATTGTGGTACATTAGTGTTGTACCACAGCAGGGGGTCACCAGTCCCTAACGCTGCTATTTTGGGGGTCACAGGCAGAAAAGTTTGGGAACCCCTGGTGCAGAGCAGCGGTTCCCAACCTTTCCCAACTCAGGGCCCACTTTTCAGTCACAAAAATTTTCAGGGTCCAACTCTGATTCCATAAACATGTAGAGCCGTGATTCATCACAATGACTTGAGATGTAATAACTGGTTAAGATATTTTTTGGGGCTTTTCTGCCTTTAATTGGATAGAGGACAAGGACAGTGGATAGAGTAGGAAAGGGGGAGAGAGTGGGGAATGACATGCAGGAAACAGGCCACAGGCGGGAATCGAACCCGGGCAAACCTCATGGTGCGCGGCCATATCCAGTCGGTCAACTGCACCCCAGAAATGTAAGAACTGGTTGATTATGAAACAGATCCTGAGTCCAAAACAATAACTTTTTGCTTATCCTTACATTTTGGGTATTATTACATTTTTTGAAAATTAAATTTCAGGTCAGTGTTACATAATGGGCCCTAACATGCCTTGGGGCAAGTTTTTATGTATCAATATTTTTTCTTTTTAATATCCTTTCAACATAACTGAGTTTTAAAAATTAAAAATTATTCTGCATATTATTATCTTTTTATAATTACATTTAAAAAATCATACAATTTTGGAAATGATTTGGTGACCAACTTGCAATACTTTCACAGCCCACCAGGGGGCCACAGGTTGGAAACCACTGATGTCTAGTCTACCCCATTTCCAAATCCAGGACTAGGATTGGATTATACAGAATCTTAACCATGCACAACACTTAATTCTTTTGTGTTTGTTTTCGTGTTTGCAAAGAAGTTTTAAAAACATATGAACTTTCCTGCTCTGATTCTGACAACAATACTCAAAGTAACGTCTGATGCATTATGCTCCTGTTGCTTTTTGTGCTGTAAAAACTTCAAATGGGACAAAAAGAGAAGCTGAACTTTGTGGAACGACCTCGTACCTTCCTGACCGACACCCTGCAGACGGACGGGTCCAGGACGCCGGTGTGAGGGTTGGCGCTCATCTTGGACACGAAGGTGAATCTCTTCCTCCAGCGGACGCAGTTTTCCTGAACCTCCTCTCTGAGAAAAAAACAAAAACAGAAACACACACATCAATCTTTGGACCAAGACTTTCTGCATTATTTCTGCTTTTCATGAATTATTCAGCGTTAAAGAAACACTTTTCTATTTTCATCTCCTCTTTTTCTGCAGCGTCTGGAGTCGTCAGTGTCAAAGTGTTTACATCTTCTCTTCAGCTCTAAGCCTCTGCTGACATGCTAAGTGATCATTTTCTTGCTCATGTTCTCAGAAACACATTTTTTCCAGTTCTGTCATCGTGTCTCAGCCTCGTGAGCTGGACGTGCAACAAGCACCGCTGAGAAAACATGTTGTGAGCAAGACTTTCCAAAACTAAGTGGATTATAGAGATGATTCCCATGGCTTCTGACCGCTTCGTTTCTGAGGAATCTGAAGCTGAGATCTTTATCTGACTTTAACTCTGACCTCTGTTTTCCTCTCTGTTTGGTCTTAATGACTCGTTTGTGTTGAGGATTTTCCGACTCTTTAAGAAAACACCGAGGAGGAAACAGGAGACAATGGTGAGCGATCGCTCCGCTGGTGTCAAACCTGAAAGTCTCTGAGTGAGCGCTGAGGGTGGGAGCAGAGAGAAAACAGAGAGAGAGGGTCGTTGATCTGTTTGTCTCTGAAAACAAAAGCTGCTCCAAACATTCCTGAGAGCAGTCATGGAAACATCCAGAGAAGAAAAGAGAGAAATGTGAAATCAGGATCTTCACCAAACACTTCAGATTCTTCACGTTTCAGTCTCTAAGTTTGTTTTACATCCTGACGCCCGTACCCTGAATATTCACTCTCCTTTCCACCAGAGGAATCCAGAGTTCAAACATATCAAAAGTGTTGTTTCATCAAATTATTCCAAGTGGTGAAATTTCTCCTGTAAAGTCCGTTGTTTGTCTGTCTGTCGTGTCCGTTCTCATCAATAACAGCAGCTTCACAGTCTTAGAGCATTTCCTCCTCAATGTCTATCTGACAAAGCTGCAAGTCTTTGTTTTCAACAGGGTTCTAGCTGCAAGACTAAAGTCACCCCATGGTTTTCTGCTGAGTTTTCATCNCGAGAGTCTTTAAGCACCAATCAGTCCATTAATCCACAGGGAACCAAAAAGGAAAACCAGTTCAAAGAAGAATGATTGATCAACAACAAATCTCTGCTATACCAGGCCCAAAAATCAAAAATTAAAGTGATCTCACTGGATCCAGGGAAGAGTTGATGTCAGGAAGCAGCTCCTTCGTTTTCCTCTGCGTGCAGCAGCACCAGGCTGTTGTTTACCTCCGTTGTCATGACGACCCACATTGAGCCGCTGTATTACTTTAATGAAATCTTTTTAAAGCTTTTTTTTTTTCCTTTCAAGACCACGGTGGCACATATGTTAGTACAAAATTATGTTTGTGTGGCGTTATAGATGATAGAGGAAAAGATAACCAAACCCAGTAGAGTAGAGTAGAGCTGGAATTGTATGGTGGAAAAGCGTCATAACTGAAAGTTTAAGGAGGGGCTGTAGTTTTTGGTCAATAGGAGGCGCTGTGGGGAACATATAGCTCTGGAAAAAAATGAGAGACCACTGCAACTTTTTCAGAAATCAGCATCTCTACATGTTTGAAAGCTTTACTCAAACATATAAATATAAATAGCAAAACAGAGAAACTGAAAAATGTGAAGTGGTCTCTTAATTTTTTACTGGAGTCATGAAAATTTCAACGTGACTGAATTTTGTAGCAAGTTGTGTTTGCGTTTATCTTAAGCTGAGGGGATGTTATCTGAGGTTGAAGTGGCACAAAAAAAATCCCTTAGATTTCAAGAAACCCTAAAGAAAAAGACAAAAACAAAGTCTGCAGAGACAGTAATGAGACTGTCAGACTGAGACGAGTTCGTCCTCCACGGTTTGTGACTCATGAGGTTAGTCAGCTGAAGTGAACTCTGTTTGGAAAATGAGACACATTTAAATCTTATTTTGGTGGAAAAACAAACGTGTCTCAGCCTCGTGCACGGATTATTCCTGTTGTAGACTCTCTGCACTTTAATGCATCTTTCTTTAAATTAAACCCCTGATTAAATAAAATACTAACACCACGCTCTCAGTGAGTGTGAAACTCTGTGATTTACATGTGGAGGATTAAAGAGGCGTCATGCAGTTTGAAGGACTCTTCAAACATTTGGCTCAGTTCTCTCGCCCTCTCAGCGGGTTCTGGAGCGACTTCAGAAAAGCTGTTTGTGATTTACAAACTTTCATCTGTGCATTTACAGAAATTACAGCGTGTTTCAGCAGGACGCTGTTTAACTGGAATGTGTGGTGAACGAAATGACGGTCATCACTGAAGCGGTAATAATATTTAATGTCTCCTTACTTTGTTTTTATTTTTACCTCTGCCTTTAAACACTGGGCGAAATTACGTAAAAATAACCCAGCAGAGACACTCGGTTTATTCCCGTCCTGAGTGGAGGTGTGGTTCTGTAAACGGACTCCACGTAGCCTCAGACCTAAATAACTCCACAAGTATTTAATTAACAAACAATCGGTTTGTGGGTTGTTGTTTGGAGTCTGAGTTTAACTCTGTGGTTGATGCTTTTACCAGATTCTTTCACACATAATTTCAGGACACCCACGTCTCTGCGGCACCAGAATAACTCACCAGTTGGAGCTTTAATGCTCTAAAGCAGTGGTTCCCAAAGTCGGGGTCGGGACCCTTTGGGGGGTCGCGAGACATTGATAGGGGGTCATGGAAAGTGTCCCAAAATCGAAAACTATGAACAATTCATGAACATTTTATCCATTATTGTGAGAATAAAAGCAATAATTGGGGTGAAAGATAATATAAAATTATGTAAACAGAAAATGTTTTATCTGTTTTTCACATTTCTTTGTTCAAGTTTGATGCCGTGAACTCAGCAAAGTGCACATTAGTCTGTAAATTTTCTATCGATCAGTTAAATTAAGTATCCTCAGGGAGGGTTTTGTTGGTTTTTGTCTGTTTTTGGATTGTCCCACACTTTTTTTAACACTTCATTTTTTTACAACCATTTTTGAGCATCATTAACTTCAAGATGCTTCATGTCAGACATAAAACATCCACCACATCACTTCTACACCTTCTCATCTACATCTGGGTGAAATTTGAGCTTTTTAGGTAAAACTTTGTAGGAGTTAGAGAGTTTTTAGTCACTTTCCCATAAAGAGGAGTAAACAAAACCAGCTTCATCTGCACTCAGTGTCCTCTTTTTAGTCAGCTTTGCTCTCTTCGTGGAAATCTTTGACTAAAATCATGAGCTTAAGTTCACAGTCAGAGACAAACACTTTTCAATTCTGGCTTTAAATCAAGATCCTTATTTCTTTTCTTTCCAGAATTACGAACGAAATCTCAAAAATTTGGCTTATATTATGCAAACTTAATATCAGACTCTTTTTGATAGAATACAGACTTTTTTGGGGGAGAATTTCTAACTTTTTTTTCCAGGGTTCTGACTACATTCTCCAGCTTTGCTTTCCTAGAAATCCTGAAATTGATCTAAGACTTCAAAGTCTTCCAGGAATCCTGACGTAAATGTAATTTTTAATTCTTAATCTTGAATTCATCAGTGCTCAGTGTCCTCTTTTTAGTCAACTTTGCTCTCTTTGTGGGATTAATGTAATAGAGTTTTTAAGATAGCTACAGAATGAGCTGTAGCATCAAACAGACGGAGATAAAGACACATGTACAACAAAGAAACACACACACACACACACACACACACATCATCATCAATCGTGCACAGCAGCTGCTCCTCACACGTCCCCTCCCCCTTCATTAGCATCTTATCCTCCATTATCAGTTTATGCAGCGTGATTCCTCTCACTTCTTCCTCTCTTTAAACCTCTTCACTCTTTTGTTTCTCTCTAACTCTCATTGAACAACCTAAAAAAACTCTCATTGTGACTTGATTTAGAAAAACTACGGATATACTGTGAAGCAGAAATGGTCAAATTTACCACACAACAACTTGGGACAACATGGAAGTCAAAGTTTCATCCTCTGGTGATTTTGTCCTGATAACACGAACACAAGTCGACACAAATGTGTTTGAATGTCTCCTAAAGGTAACCATGGTAACCATCCTCACCTGTGATCTATCTGCTTTAATCAGTGTGTATAAAAGCTCAGTGAGTTTCTGAGCTGCTGACACACACTTGCA
The DNA here is from genome assembly GCA_008086565.1 of Thalassoma bifasciatum. Taxonomy (NCBI): domain Eukaryota; kingdom Metazoa; phylum Chordata; class Actinopteri; order Labriformes; family Labridae; genus Thalassoma; species Thalassoma bifasciatum. The sequence continues at coordinate 67,889 of RPOG01001373.1, read as the reverse complement.
TCTTTCCTCCAGTGCTGCACTGACATTTCTGGATTCTGAGTCATGGGGAAAGAAAAAGAATTGTCAAAGTTTCTGCAGGAAAAGTGAATCCAACTGTATAAAACAGGAAAGGGATATAAAAAGATATCCAAGGAACTGAGGATGCCAATAAGCAGAGTTCAAACTCTAATGAAGAAGTGGAAAATGAGGGATTCTGTTGAAACCAAACCACGGTCAGGTAGACCAACAAACATTTCAGCTACAACTGACAGGAAAATTGTTCTGGATGCAAAGAAAANAAGGTTTCAAGATGCACAATAAGGAGGCACTTGAGGAAAAATGGGCTGAAGAAAGACATTTCTACACAAATGCCACAAAGTTTCCTGCTTACAATACGCCAAACAGCACAGAGACAAGCCTCAAAACTTCTGGAACAAAGTCATTTGGAGTGATGAGAGCAAAAGTGAACTTTTTGTCCACAACCATAAACATTGTTCCATTTGGAGAGGAGTCAACAAGGCCTATGATGAAAGGTCCACCATTCCTACTGTGAAACACGGAGGTGGATCACTGATGTTTTGGGGATGTGTGAGCTACAAAGGCTCAGGAAAATATAAGTTTTCAGACCCTCTTTTTGTCATTGACCCTTTTAAGAACTGGAGATGGAAACTTTTGATCAGAAGTTTCTGTCGTCATTATGATTTAAAAAGAGTAAAAACAGTGGTTTGTTAATAAATGTCTTCAAAAAGGCCAAGAAAGCATCTGAAAACTTTGTAAACATGACACAAAGTTAATAACTGAGCGTTCACAAACGTCTAATGTTCTTCTTGTGAAGTTCTTGTTGCTGACACTGATTATAAAAAATGGAGTCAGAGCCAGAGTTTGGATAAACACGCTGCAGAAATCAGAGCCAGAGCGTCTTTGTTTACGTCTCCTATAGATTTCTGTTTAACTCTTCTCCTGCAAACTCAAACATGAAGCTCTAAAAAAAAAAAAAGAAGTGAGTAGAAATGTAAAGGTTGCAGGTGAGATGAAAATCCAACAGCTTGTAAAACAGAGAGAGCGTGTTGTTGAGCTGCTGGCAGCGGCGGTGGATTTGAGGAGTGTGAGGTTTCCATGGCGCCTGAACAAAGCCATCTGGACTGAGGAATGTGGTTGGAGAGCGCAGCCTGTTACACACAGGAGAAGCAGTGGGTCCTGATAAGAGTGTGTGTGTGTGTG
>RPOG01001373.1:54189-61689 GCA_008086565.1 Thalassoma bifasciatum | reverse complement strand
AATGAAAAAGGACTAAAATGGCAACAAAAAAAAAAACAAAAAAAATTAGCCACAAAATTTTGGAGGAAACTAAAAAATTCAGAAAGTAGCAGAAATGGTAAAAAAAGTGATGAAAAACAATAAAAATGGTCAAAAATGGCCAAAGTCAACAAAGAATGGCCAGAAAGTTGGGGTTAAACTCGGAAAATAGTTAGTTTGTTGCAAAAAAATTGGTCCAAAAAAGAGTGAAAAGTGTCAAAAATGGGCAAAATCAACAGAAATTTGCATTAAAATTGAGAGTGAACCTGGAAAATAGTTTGAAAGTATCAAAAAATGGTCTGAAAGTGTGAAAAAGGAAAGTAAAAGTTAGTAAAATTAAAAAAAATCAGTCCCAGTTTTCTTCTTCTTATACAAAAAAAAATCTGGAGTCTCACTGAGATTTTGGTTTGATTTTCAGGATCATTGAGTTAACAAGAACCAGAAAAACTATTTCTAATGTGGTCAGCAGTTGGTTTATAAGAGCAGAAGTGAAAAAAGTTACCCATAACTTCTACAATCAGAGCTCATTTCAAAAACAAAGGTGAGAAAAGGTGAGTCATCTGTTTTTCTTTCTCAAACATCACTGGGGAACTTTATTAAACTCACATGTTTAAAGCAGCAGCTCGTCCTCAGGGATAAACTCACCTGAGTTCACAGGTAAACAGGAGCCTCTAGTGTCACCATTAATCCCCAAACCCTGAGAGCGTGAGGCCTGCTGAGAGCGTTAACTCCATTTTCTGTTGTTTGAACGCGACTAAAACACAAAAACACTCACAGACATATTTACCCAGTTAAAGGAAGTTTACACGTCCTTGTAAATGTTTTTCACTCACACATGTGGAAACAGAAACATGCTGTAAAAAATAAACCATTCCTGTTTCTCTTCCTGTGTGTCCCTCACATGCAAACACAAACCTTTTTCCTCTTTATATTCTACGTACTGCACCTTTAACCCAAATATAAACTTCCTGAAGAAGAGAGAGTCCATGTGATGTGAGTTTCACTGTATAATGATGTAATTTCACATGTTGACAAGCTTTGAAATTGATGAAAATGGCCAAAAAGCAATAAAAATTAGCAAGATAACTTTGGAGGAATGGTCCAAACAATGAGTGAAAAGTGTCAAAAACAAGAACAATTGGCATTTAAGATTGGGATAAAACCTGGAAATACTCAAAAAGTAGCAAAAATGGTGAAAAAGTGGCAAAAAAGAATAAAAAGTGACTAAATAGACCAAAAAGCAATAAAAATATAGTAGATAATTTGGAAGAAATTGGCAAAAAATGGTCAAAAAAGTGATGAAAAAACAGTGGAAGTGGTAAAAATGGGCAAAAAAAATGCCAAGAAAGTTGAGATACAACTTGGACAACAGTAGCAAAAATTGTCAAAAAGTGGTAGGAAGGGGTGACAATGATTCAAATGGTCAAAAAAGCAAAAAAAAATTGCAAGAAATTTTTGAACGAATTGGCAAAAATGGCGAAAAGCGCAATGAAAAACAGCTAAAAGTGGAGAAAACGGCCAAAGTCAACGAAAATTGCAAGAAAGTTTGGATTAACCTTAGAAAATAGTCAGTTTCTTTCAAAAATTGGTCCAAAAAGGAGTGAAAAGTGTCAAAAATGGGAAAAAAAAACCCACAAAAATTGGCATTAAAATTGGGATTAAACCAGAAAATATTCAAAAGTAGCAAAATAAGTGAAACGGTGGTGAAAAAGTGATGGAAATGCCCATTAATTAACAAAAATTAGCAAGAAAATTTTGGAGAAATTGGCAAAAAATGTTCCAAAAAGGAGTGAAAAGTGTCAAAAATAGGCAAAAACAACAAAAATTGGCACTTAAATTGAGATAAAACCTGGAAATACTCGAACAGTAGCAAAATGGTTAAAAAAGTGGCAAAAATAGAGTGAAGGTGGCCAAAAAGCAATAAAAGATGGCAGAAAATTTTGACTAAATTGGCAAAAATTGTGAAAATAAAGTGTTGAAAGTCATTTCAATGTAGTAAAATGGTCAAAGTCAACAAAAAATGCAAGAGAGTTGGGATTAACCTTGGAAAAATGTCAGTTTGTTGCAAAAAAAATGGTCCAAAAAGGAGTGAAAAGTGTCAAAAATGGGCATTTAAATTGAAATAAAACCTAGAAATACACAAAAAGTAGCATAAATGGTTAGAAAAGTGGCAAAAAATAACAATAAAAATTTGCAACAATATTTTGGGGAAGTTTACACGTCCTTGTAATTGTCTTGTTCTTACACATGTGGAAAATAAACCATTCCTGTTTCTCTTCCTGTGTGTCCCTCACATGCAAACACAAACCTTTTTCCTCTTTATATTCTACGTACTGCACCTTTAACCCAAATATAAACTTCCTGAAGAAGAGAGAGTCCATGTGATGTGAGTTTCACTGTGTAATGACGTGATTCCACATGTTGACGAGCGTGGAAACTGGTGTAAGTGTGATACGTGAGCGCAGAGTGGTGTGTAAAGAGCAGCATGTTTGGGGGGTGAGTTCAGGGCTGAGGAATTCACCGGGGGGTCGTTAGTGAGTCTGAAATCCAACGTGGGACTGAGATGATTCTGGACTCATGCTTCTCATGTTTGCTGCTGGTGAAAACTCACTGATTTATGTGGAAAAACAACGACTCTGAAAAAAAACCAGAGTCATCTCCATCAGGTTTGTTTTCTTGTTGTGTAACATGAGACGTTTGGGAACAGCCTGAAGTTCATGACTCACTGAAAAACTTCCAAATGGCCAATGTCAACAAAAATGGCAGAAAGTTACGATTAAACTTGGAAAATTATCAGTTTGTTGCAAGAAATGGTCGAAAAGTGGCAAAAAGTAAGTTAAAAATGACTAAAATGGGCAAAAATAACAAAAATTGGCAAGAAAAATGGGAGTGAACCTGGAAAATAATGAGAAGGTATCAAAAATGGTCTGCAAGTGGCAAAAAAGAGTGAAAAAGGAATAAAATGGGCAGAACCCAAAAAAAAAATTAGTCACAAAATTTTGGAAGAAATTTAAAAAAATCAGAAAGTAGTAAAAATGGTGAAAAAAGTGATGGAAAATAATCAGTTTGTTGCAAAAAGGTGGTTCGAAAAAGAGTGAAAAGTGTCAAAAATGGGCAAAATCAACAAAAAATTGGAAAGAAAAATGGGAGTGAACCTGGAAAATAGTGGGAAAGTATCAAAATAATGGTCTGAAATTTGCAAAAAATAGTGAAAAAGGACTAAAATGGCAAAAACCAAAAAAAATTAAGCCACAAAGTTTTTGAGGAAGCTTAAAAAAATCAGAAAGTAGCAAAAATGGTGAAAAAAGTGATGAAAAACAATAAAAACTGGTAAAAATGGCCAAAATCAACAAGAATGGTCAAGAAAGTTGGGAGTAAACTTGGAAAATAGTCAGTTTGTTGCAAAAAATGGTCCAAAAAAGAGTGAAAAGTGTCAAAAATGGGTAAAAACAACAAAAATTGGCAAGAAAAATGAAAGTGAACCTGGAAAATAGTGAGAAGGTATAAAAAAATGGACAATAAGTGTGAAGAAAGAAAGTAAAGTGAGTAAAATGGAGAAAAATCAGTCCCAGTTTTCTTCTTCTTACACTAAAAAAAATTTGAGTCTCACTGAGATTTTGGTTTGATTCTCAGGATTATTCATCAGGTTTGTTTTCTTGTTGTGTAACATGAGACGTTCAGGAACAGCCTGAAGTCCATGACTCACTGAAAAACTTCCACACGCTCGTTAACAACACTTCCATCCAGTGGAGTGTTCCCGACAGTCAGGAAGCTCCACCAGCTCCACCCTAAAGCTCCTGGTACCTTTAAGGGTCCCAAGAACTGCATCCTGGGAAATGCCCCAGGAAACTGGACCAGTTCAGAGTCAAACTCCAGTTAAAGCTAAATCTAGAAAACAAAGATGATAAGTGGTTGGACGCTCCTGGTGAAGGATCATTCCTGAGTTTCACAGCCTCACATGAAATCTCTGATGAAACTGGATTATTGCTCAAGCTCATAGAGTGAAAAGTGGAGAAAATTCCCCAAAAGCAATAAGAGTTGGCAAGAAAATTTTGACAAAATTGGCAAAAACTGTGAAAAAAAAGTGTTGAAAATCATTTCAAAGTAGTAAAATGGAGTGAGTCAACAAAAATTGCAAGACAGTTGGGAATAACCTTGGAAAATAGTCAGTTTGTTGCAAAAAATGGTCCAAAAAGGAGTGAAAAGTGTCAAAAATGGGCAAAAACAACAAAAATTGGCATTGGACAAAACCTGGAAATACTCAAACAGTAGCAAAAAAAGGTGAAAAAGTGGCAAAAATAGAGTGAAGGTGGCCAAAAAGCAATAAAAGTTGGCAGAAAATTTTGGAGAAATAGGCAAAAATTGTGAAAAAAAAGTGATGAAAGTCATTTCAAAGTAGTAAAATGGTCAAAGTCAACAAAAATTGCAAGACAGTTGGGAATAACCTCAAAAATATTTGCAAAAAATTGTCCAAAAAGGAGTGAAAAGTGTCAGAAATGGGCAGCTAAATTTAGGAAACAAAGAAGATAACTGGTTGGACGCTCCTGGTGAAGGATCATTCCTGAGTTTCACAGCCTCACGTGAAATCTCTGATGAAACTGGATTATTGCTCAAACCGAACAGATTAACTTTAACCTCAAACAGCAGATGGGAATCATCGCTCTGTGTTGCCAAGTCTTGCATAAGAAACAAGCATCCAGATTGAAAAAATGCAGATTAAAAACAAACAACTTGAGTTTGTTTACTCAGAGCAAAGTGCACGGAGAGGAATTATGATACATCTGAATTTATTTCAGGCCATTTCCTCACTGCCTGAACATGTTAGTTTGTGGAAATATAATCCTGAGATTTTCTAAATCATAGGAGAAGGTCGACAAAGTGAGATAAGAGAATTGGTTAGACAAAGATCTTGCAATAGGATACAAAAATACTTTCAGTATGAGACACAAAACATCTGGTGAGGATGTTTGGAGAAGTTTAAAAGCATTTCTGCTTCAAGGCGCTAATTCAACTCCAGCTCTATCTGACTCAAAGGCACCGTAGCTTTAAATTACCGTAACTCCTCAACTATTCGGGCAAGTGAAAAAAAATCGAATGGCTCCTTGAAGAAGAAAACACAAGCGAAAAAGTGATATCTGGAGAGAATGACATCATTTTAGCAGTTTTGCTTTCTCCATGTGTCCCGAGAAGATTCGCACTTATGTGTTCGTGATACACCGCCCCCTGTAGTTTCGGAATGGAATGGACAGAGTCATTACCGTAACTCTTCAACTAATCGGGCAAGAGAAAAAATTCAAATGGCCCCGTTGAGAAGGGACAATAAACTTGGTGTTCGTATTGACATACGCCTTAAGAAAAAATCATTCAACCCTAAAAGGATTCCACTTATTTCTCCTATTCAGGTTTATACAATAATTTTAGGATCTGTTTGTCTCAGAGGGAAGGAGCATCTGTGAGTAGTTTGGTTCTTCTTTAAAACCTTGTAAATAATAAACCTGAGGTATGACTGTCATAGCGCTTTGTATAATTCAGAAACATTTTCAGTGCTGTTCAGTTGTTGCATGAGAAACTCAATGACCGGGCAGTTTCCTTTCCCTTTTGCTTGAAAACAGATGATCTGGTCTTGATTTTGGTTCCAGTATGAGACTCGTCACCTGACTTTCAGATTCAGAAACCAGACCTCAGCTCAAACTTCACTCTGCTGCTGAAAAACCTCATCTGACCCTGAAACTGTGTCACTCTGTGTTTGTGTCAAAGTGTGTGTGAACTAAGTCTCTAACTCAACACGTGAGTTTATGCTGAGTGTGTGTGTTCGTCCACGTCACCACGTCTCAAACTCAAACTCTCCCTGTGGTCTCTCTCCTCTTTATCTTCCTCTCAGGTGTTTTCAGTCTCAATCATTCCTAAAGTTTCTTCATCGCCTCGACCTCCTTCAAAGAAATGTTCTCGCTGCCGTCACACAGGATCCAGCTGTAAAAACGTCTGAAGCTGTTTATATAAAACCATCAGCCAAAGGTCTCCTTCTCCTTTAAATGTCAAACAGAAAAATGAGGCACAGCTGATAAAGTCTGAACTCGAGCGCCGCTCACATCAAACTTTCTGCCAAATCAAGATGGAGACCAGATGGTTGTAAAGCTGCAGAGAGGAGAAAAAAGAATTTATCCATCTGCAAATATGAGCCTCTGCAGAGACTGGACGTTTGAAACCAGCAAAAGGTTTGTGAGTGTTTTTTGTTGCTTGATACTTAAAATTAATTTTCTCTCTCTTTAATGTTGTTTAATTCAATTGTTTTTTCGTAAACACAGAGATAAATCACCAAACAGATCTGGTTTGGGCCTCAAACACCAAGGTCTGCACATAGCTCCGCCCCTGAAAGGCCTCAAGATAGCCGGCCAATCAGAGGGAAGGAGGCTTGTGGAGCAGGGAGCCTTAAAGAAACAGTCGCTACAACAAAGTGTTTCAGACAGAGACTGAAATAAAGGTTTTAAAACAAGCAGATACTCCACAAAAAACAACTTTAAGTAATTCAGCAAAGGCTCCTTTTTTTTTGGTGTTGCCACTTGGGAATAGGGAAAAAAATGTTGTAAACAATGTAAACAAATGCGAACTCCTTCTCTGGTTAAGTGCTCTGGTCGAAGTGTTTGAGATGCACCGCCCTCTGCAGTTTGGGAACCGATGCTATCAGATGCGAAAAATGCAAAAAGATGCCAAATAATGCTGACAGACTCCAACGGATGCCAACAGTTGGAACAGTTGCAACAGATGCCAACAGACAACAATGGACAATTTTGTATTTGTGTTCAAATATTATTTAGCTTCCTAAGAAAAAAGAATTTTTTTTTTGTACATCATATCACAAAAACTGTTCATGGGTCAATGACAAAAAGAGGGTCTAAAAATGTATTTTTAAAAAGTTCTTTGAAAATGGATAAAAAACATATTTCTGAGAGAAGAATTATGTTTTCTAACAGATTTCAGAGGTTGATCAACATTTCAAAGATTTTAGGTTCATTATTTTTTAGTATTTTTAATTTGAGCACCCAAAAATGTCAGGTGGTGCAACCAAATATATGAAAATATATTTATATGTTCCTGTTATTTTTTTCTGTGTGAAATTATTGGCAAGTATCTCTCAAGTGTCTGTAGTGACTCATACATTTTCATTTTGTGTGTTTCATTTCTTTTATTTGTGAATAAGATAAATAATTTGATGTTAAAATAACATTTCACATTATTACATTGGTTGTTCCACCTGACATGGAAATTGTTCCAGTCACCAATGAAGTGAAAAAACCTTTTTTATCAGTATTTCAGAGAAATCTACAAACTTTTCCACTTGGTCACAAATGTCATTTGGGCTCCTCTGGCTGATGCAGTTTCCTGTTTCCTGTTTTATTCTCTTCACTTTAAAATAAAAGTCTAATGTTACGGTTGCACCACCCTGACATTTGACAAGGTGAAAATTACGGGACAAAAGTTTTT
>RPOG01001373.1:0-47010 GCA_008086565.1 Thalassoma bifasciatum | reverse complement strand
ATCCACTGACTTTTTAAATTTTAGGCCCCCCCAACATTGGTTTGGGCCCCCTGAAATTGAAATCCTGGCTCCGTCCCTGTTTCAAGCAGGTCAATGAATTCACTGTTTGGCTCCTTAACAGCCAAAATAGTGCATTAAAAGTGCATTAAAGTGGGTTTTTAAGGTAGAAAGATCCATCTTAATTAATCTAAATATTGATCCACTGACTTTTTAAATTTTAGGCCCCCCCAACATTGGTTTGGGCCCCCTGAAATTGAAATCCTGGCTCCGTCCCTGTTTCAAACAGGTCAATAAATTCACTGTTTGGCTCCAAAACAGCCAAAACAGTGCATTAAAAGTGCATTAAAGTGGGTTTTTAAGGTGGAAAGATCCATCTTAATTCATCTAAATATTGATCCACTGACTTTTTAAATTTTAGGCCCCCCCAACATTGGTTTGGGGCCCCCTGAAACTGAAATCCTGGCTCCGTCCCTGTTTCAAACAGATCAATAAATTCACTGTTTGGCTCCAAAACAGCAGATAAAAATGCTCTAAAGTGGGTTTTTAAAGTGGAAAGATCCATAATAAACAGAAGTAGTCTGCTTTTTAATAAGTTTGCATGTATAATTTAGTGTTTCAGGGAGTTTTTAGTTGATTTACCTGGAAGAAGTGGCCACAAAGTCTCCATCCAGCAGCCGCAGTTTGCAGAACAAAACTCCGTTAACAAAAGGCACCGCGGTCAGCTCCTCCAGGGTCAGCTGGGTCTGAAACTTAAATTTCTTCTTTTTCACGAAGAAAGCCATTCTCAAACCTCTTCACCAGCATAAAAATAAAACTGAAGCTTACAAAAATACTCTCTGAGAAGTGGTTAAGGCTGAGAAAAAAGTCCCCGCTGCTGTTTTTTAGTTTGTGTTTTCATGCGAACTCCGCTTCTTCTCCACAGATGATTCAGCACAGAAATCTGAAACAAATCAAAGAATTTACCTTAAAAATGAGTAAAAATGGACATGAAATGAGGAGAATTAAGGGTGAAATGTTGTTAAAGACTCACCAGGAGACATTTCGGGTCCCTCTGGTTTCGTCCGCTGCGGTTTAAGAAGAGAAATGACAGAAAAAGTCGGAGCTCAGCTTCGTTTCTTTGGATCAGCATCAAACTGACTCCGAGCACAGAACAGAGCTTCCGGTCAGCGCCTTTCAAAATAAGAGCTCCGACATACGCAAACAAAGATATGTTTGTATCATAAAACTCACTGTGGTGGCAAAATTTATTAAAAACAAATTACTAAGGCTCTTTAACAGAGTTTGGGCTTAATATATACACTTTTAAAATAAGAGGGTGTAAATTCACTCTACAAAAACAAACTATTATCAATAAAATAAATGAATTCAAGAAAAAAAAGACAATTAAATGATATTTGTTATATCAATATAATGGGACTAAACATTCTCATTTGCCCATACATGTTCTTTGTGTACATCTATGTCTATTTTATAATATTTCCCAAAAAATTATAAATGAAAAGTGAAAATTATGATGTTAAAAGACAATATTATAAAATACACAGTCAAAATTCTGATATCATGTGATTAAAAGTCAAAATAGGAGATCAACAATCAAAAGTATTGATTTAAAAAGGGTCAAAATCATAAGATAAAAAGTAAAAAGTCTGATATAAAGGGATAAAGAGATAACATTACAAGATTCCAAGTCACAATTTTGAAATAAAAAGTCAAATTAGGTGTTAAAAAAAATCAAAATTCTGTCAAAACAAGTTGGATATTTGATACAGAAAATCAAAATCATGAGTTTAAATGTCACAATTCTGATATTAAGAGTCAAAAAGTCAACGTTATGAGAAAAAAAGTCATAATCTTTTTTACCAAAACTTTTTGGTAAAATGTCAAAATCATGAGATAAAACAAATCAAAATTCTGATATTTTGAGATTAAAAGAAACATCCACTACCCATTTGTGATTAATAAATGTTACATTTCTCACATAGAAAGTCAAAATGCTGAGTTATCACAAGAGAAAAAGTCATAATATCAACTTCTTAACTCATTTATTTACCTTTTTATCTCAATATTTTATTTAATATAGGCGGAGGAAAAATTCAACCAAGGCAGTTTTTTATGTCTAAGCATCATTTATGTTTCCACCGTCAAAACTTGTCAACAACCACCAACAATCTATGTTTTTTTTTTTAAAGTAGAGGATAAACTTTAGGGGTTATTTTGCAAATATATTTTCTTACATTACATTTCTAATTTTCTGCTCTTGGATTAAATTCTAGAATAAATGTACCACACTTCCTGTGTTTTCACTCACTCTCTCAAACTTGACGCTTCTCTTTGAGTTTTTCTCTAATCTTAGTGAAACTGAATCAGAGGAAACAGCGCCGCCATGTGGCCAATGATTGAACTGCAGCTAAACGCCCTGAGAACATTAGATGGGACTTAAATAACTTTATTCACTGACACAGGAATTCAGTTTTTTTTTTCTTGAAGTTTTTAAAAAAAGAGACATTTTTCCATATTACAAGAAAAAAATCTCAACCCTATCTGTTTTAATTTCAAACAACAAATTAATTATTAAAAACTTTATTGTTGTAATAACATAATCAATCCTGTCATGGGCCATTAATAGAGATTTTACCCCTCATTTATGACTATGTGTCATCTTTATATGATATTTCATTAAGACAGGTGTGCTTCACAGGTGTGTAGTCAGTAAAAAACCTAATTCAGCCACTAGAGGGCAGCAGCAGATTAACAAACAGCAAAACTTCATTTTAAATCTTTTATTATTTTATTGTATCCATATCATAAACTGTGTTCAGTATAAATAAATACCAGGGTGTGTAATGTTAATGTGTGGATTATATAAGATAAATTACTGTTAAAAAGGATTTTTTTTTTTTTACATTGTTTTGTAATCTTTATTCATCAAACACTTGACAACAAACCTGGACGTTTATTTTTACCTGGTTATATTTCTCTATAAATCTACTATTGACACTTATTCAGTCAGTAATATCAGTTAAACACAGTTTATCCTGCTATAATCATAGTGTAAACAATCTAAATATTACTTTATCTCTTGCTTTTGTTCCAACTGCTCATTTTGTACTTATTCTTTATACTTATGTTTGTTTTATTTCCTCCGTCCTATTTATTTTCTTATTGCTGTGGAGCATTAAGAGCAACTTTAAAAACAACTTTCCCCTGGAATTAATTTCTGATTCTGATTAAATGATACAGCAAAGATTTAAAAAATAAAAATAAAAAAAAGAAAGAAAACACAGAAATACAATAAGTGTTTACTCATGCTATTAGAATCTATGAGTCTTTATTTCCTTGTATTTATTGGAAAAACTGCAATTATTTATAAATTAATCACCTATTTGGAAAGGTATTGACATTTCTATAAAGATTTTAGATGATGTGTTGGACACAGTTGCATTTAAAATCTTCAATTATTCTTAATAAGATGGAAACAAAAATGAATTAAACAGGTATAACAATAAAAAGGTGTAAATTTTAGACTCTAAATGCTCTACGATTTACACTTTTAAGCCGATAATCACTAATAAAGCAACATTTCTGACTTACGTTCAGAACAATTATTGGTTACAGAGTTTTTTGTGTGAGAAAAAGTTTTGTGCAAGCATGTTGGTAAACTTTCTTTTTCCTTTTTGTTCCTATTTTGGAAAGTGATTGCACAATATTCAATGTCTTTACCGTGGATTGTAACTGAAATAAAACATTCATTCATTCAGAATCAGAATCAGAATCACTGTGCTCTCTTTGTACAAAAACAAGCAAGAATAAACATGAAATATCAAATATAGAAAAACAGATATTAAGTAACTACAAATTAGAAATATTAGGAATATTAGAAATATAGAAACTTTGTTCAAAAGGAGAAATAAGAAAAGATATAAACAAGATCACCATCCGAACTATGAAAACCTTCACACTTAGAGGAAGTTGAGTTCACTGTAGTGATGGCGATGCATTAAAGACACAAAGCATGGGATTAAAAAATAGAAGAGAACAACTTAAAAAGTCCATTTTATTTTAAGTTTTTTGTTTGTTTGTTTGTTTGTTTGTTTTGCAGGAAAAGTCATGTGGTTTGTCAGATAAAAAAAAGGAAATCACAAATATGATGTCACTCTGAAACAGATCAAAAACACTTTTCCAGATGTTTTTTTAGAGTCAAACTGATAAATAGAGGAAACCATCAGAGTCTGAGCTGATAAAGAAAAAGAGTTTTTGGTTCAAAGGTTTCTGATTTATCTGAGCGGGACATCACTGCTGTGGGTAAATGTGACCAATCTGAGCTGATAATGAAAGTTAGAACAACAACAAGCTGCTGTCCTCAATAAAAACACCACAACAGAGCTGTAAAAGTGTAAAAGTGCAAAACTCACCTCCACCTGAAGGAGGCTCAGTCTGTTTGTTTGACCTGAGCTTCAACAACAACAGAAAACATGTTTTTATTCTCTGCTGGACTTTAACAGAGCTGAGTCTGTGAGCTGCTGCTGCTGAAAAACTTCACAAAAACACAGATTCAGATTATATAACACTTTACAGAAGAGGGCAGGGGCGGATCTACTGGGGGGGTGGGGGGGGGGTGCTGCCCCCTAAAACAAAGCCAGTTATAAAGATTTAATTTAAACTAAAGTTAAACCTCATCGTACACATCTATGAATTACCATCTGTAGAGAACAGCGTCATGAAGAGACAGAGAGTTTAGAGATGCACAGTTAAATTGAGTGGAAAATAATAAAACATCTGTCAAGGAATGGAAGAACCTCAAAGAAATAAAAGAGTTGTGAGTTTAAGACGAGAGAAATTCATTGACAGACTATGAGATGAGATAAAATTAGGAGAAATAAGTTAACATTTTGAGCTAGAAAAATCTAATTTTGAGTTTGAAAGAAAAATTACGAGATGCATGTCAAAAAATTGAGATATCAAAGTCAAAATTCTGCAATAAAAAGTTACAATTTTAAGATTAAAAAGTCAAATTATGAGAAATCGGTTAAAAATCTGAGCTTGAAAAATCAAATTTTGAGTTAAAAAGTCACAATTTTGAGATGAAGAAGTGAAAATTATGATAGAAAAGTCAATAATTTGAGATATAAAAATCCAAATTCTGTGATAAAAAGTGAAATTTCTAGATTTAAAAATCAAAATTATGAGTTAAAAATCAATCATTTCAGATCTCGAAGTCAAATTTCTGCAATAAAAAGTAAAAATTTTTGAGATTAAAAAGTCCAATTTTGAGAAATCGGTTAAAAATCTGAGCTTGAAAAATCAAATTTGAGTTAAAAAGTCATGATTTTGAGATGAAGAAGTGAAAATTTGAGATATAAAAATCCAAACTCTGTGATAAAAAAGTGAAATTTCTAGATTTAAAAATCAAAATAATGAGTTAAAAATTGATCATTTCGGATGTCGAAGTCAGATTTCTGCGATAAAAAGTTACAATTTTGAGATTTAAAAGTCAAATTATGAGAAATAAGGTAAAATTTTGAGTTTGAAAAATCAAATTTTGAGTTAAAAAGTCACGATTTTGAGATGAAGAAGTCAAAATTATGAGATAAAAGTCAATAATTTGAGATATAAAAATCCAAATTCTGTGATAAAAAGTGAAATTTCTAGATTTAAAAATCAAAATTGAGAGATAAAAATCAATCATTCTAGATGTCAAAGTCAAATTTCTGCAATAAAAAGTAAAAATTTTTGAGATAAATAGTCAAAATCATGGGGCAAAAGGTAAAATTTTGTTGTTTTTTTCACAAAAAATATTACTTAAAATGGGCAAAAAAAAGTTTTTCCTGACAGTTTTTAACCAGCAGAAATTGGCTTTAATCCTCTATTATAATTCCTCCAAATGTGGAGGGAGTGTTGTAAATAAATATTTGGGTTATGAAGCTACTTTGTTTTCTGTTTTCACATTTTATAAGCTTCATAAAAGATGAGACATCCTCTTGGTTCTCGAGTGAATCTAATAAACAGTTCAGCTCTTGAGTTTTTCTTTTCTCTTCAGCCTCAGGGCAGCAGAGAAATAAATAGATGATTAAATCTGCCTCATAAATCTCTATTAAACTTCTGAATTACTGTAAATATTTTATTGCATCAGTCAACATCTTCTGTGAAAACAAACTAAAGTTTCTCTTTGACCTTCAGACACTCGGCATCTCCACACATCAGTCAAAGTCAGGAGACGTCAGGTTATTTATAGAGATTCAACCTTGGATTTCAAAATAAAAGTGGGTCATAACAAAGTGCAGGGACTCTTAATCTTGTATGTAGCAGCTGCTGGTGTCAACATTTAGAGGCAGGTCTTAAAGTACAAGCTCATCTACTGTTAATGTCATTATAGGTGAAATGTATTTGATTAAAACTCACAAGGACTTTAAAGAATATGACAGTGATGCTGGTTTTCCAGAATATTTACGATAAACTCATCTTTGCTGCTGGACAAACACCAAAAGAAAAAAATATCACCTTAACCCTACGAAGCATAAATTATAAAAGCCAGTGTCTGGATTTTTCCTTTGAGTGTTTTTATTTGTCTTAAGGCATGAAAAAAAGTTTTCAATTTTTTTTCTTCAAATATTTGAAACAGAACATTCAACATAAAAGAAGAGTGAAATTAATGTAAACATAACTATTTTTTGTTTGACTTCCTTTCTTTTTTTTTGGTAATTTCATGAATAATCTTTTTTTTAATGCTTTGTGAAACATTTTGACTCTGTCATCCATTTTAACACTGAAAAATGTTTAGTTATTACGCTGTTTTACCCTCAAATGTTTGTCTGTAACTTTTTTTTTTTTAAATATATGTTTGGAAAAAGAATTGAAAACATTTTTTCAGGCCCTAAGAAGAATAAAAATATCCTGACACAGGCTAATCTAAATTACCACCACATGAACCATTGAATTTAGGAGTAAATAAGTTTTACATAGGTGTAACTGTAGTGACCACTGTGCACCACAGGGTTAAACACAAGAAAAAAATCTGAGTTAGGTAATTTTGTTTTTAAAAAAATCAACTGAGTTATTGTGTTTTCATGTCAGGAGCTGAAGAAAACAGCTGATAACTTCTTATTATCAGAGGAACAGAGCTGATAAAATGAACGGGTGCAGGTTCATTTATTGCTCCAGTTGTATAAATTGTTTTTTCACTTGTGTCTTTTGTTTTTTTTTGCATGATCACAGGATGTTTTTAGTTTAAATGTCTTCAGATGTAAACTCATCTAATTGGAAATAACTGGAGAAAATAAACTATAAGTACACGTCTGCTCAGGGCTTCCACAGAAACCAAAACAAATGTTGAATAAATCCCCATCAGTATGAGGAGATCCCTGTCACATGCAGAGGAGTGTGTGTTTGTGTGTGTTTGTGTGTTTGTGTGTTTGTGTGTAAATCTACACCAAATCAGCTGACGGTCTGTGGGCAGATTTTGGCGTCCCCTCAGCGCCCTGTTTGGTCGCCTGGCGCTCGTTCTTTGTTCCTGTCGTCATCCCTGCAGCCAGCTGGGTCTGGATTTTAGATCGGACTGTTAAATCAGAGACTGGTCCACATTACGCAACCAGTCTGCAGAGTGTACGAAAAGAAAAAAGAGACTTATAAGGTAAAAGACGACACCAGGAGGCTGCAGAGATGAAGAGATAAGTCAATCTTTCATCTCCTGCTCATTTTTTTAAAGAGCTCTTACACTTTTAAAGATGAATGCATGGTTGGTGCACATGCATGAAAGTTACAGAGCAGATCAATAATGCCACAACCTTCAAAAAGTCCATTATTACCACAATGAAATCCCAACAGGGAAACCAGAACTTTAGGCCAAGTTTCATATTTTGGTGATGTACAATGCAAAGGTTTTTCACATACTTTTCTTTAAGTGTATCTTAGACATAATAGGGGTGAAAATCTAAAAATCTTCTCAGGTTTTCTTGCTGTAAGAAGTTGAAAAGTACAACTTATTAATGTTCTGTAGAGGAAGATGCATTTCTGCTGATTTTTTCCTTTAAAATTGGATTGAAATTTATAATGAAGCGCTGCACTGGGCTACTGGCACCACTCTAAATCAAACTTTAACTGAGATTTGGGGCATTATTGATATTTTTGCACAAGCAAAATGTATGCACTTTTTTATTTTATTCAAGCATTTGGTGAGGCATTATAATGGAAGCCCATTTCTTGGCTTTGTTGAGATTTTCCTCCTCTTTTCAGTCAAAATTCTGAAATAAAAACTGTATAAATAAAATATAGGGGAAAATTTCAAATAAAAATTCAAAACTAAGTTAAAAAAAAAATTGAGACAAAGTCAAACTTGTGAGAAAAATGGTCAGAATTTAAAAGAAAATTCCTAATTTTGAGACAAAAAGTCAAAAATTTGACATTAAAAGACAAAACTATGTGAATTAAAAACTCAAAAATTTTATAATCTTATAAATTCAATAAAAAAAAAATCAAAGAAGAAATGTAATCAAAGCCAGTTTTTTTATCTCAATATTTTTAACAGACAGAAATGGGCTACTGTGCATAATCAATGTTGACATTATAGAAAAAGTTGACTCCTAAACAGTAAAATAAGTGTTTGCAACTTTTTCCTGTTTGAGGATCTTTGGGTGTTTTTGCAGGATCCCAAAAAGAGGCCAGGTAGGGGGGGATCCACTTTAGGGGATTTTAGGACATGATCACCCTACTTAATTAATATGCTTTCTTTGTTTTTCAGTTTTTTTATAATGTTAGCATTTCAGACATTTATTAGACATTTAACTAATCAATTAACAATTCCTACCTTCTGTAGTTTGTTTCTTGTGTTTTAATCATTTTTTTACATGATAAACTGACTTCTATAATAAAAAAGTTTGTTATTGATGTATTAAATTCTATAATATCAGCTGCAAAAGAGCTTACATAACATTAGAAATACATAACTGTGCATATGTTGTACCTAGAAGTTCTTATTTTTCTGCCACATGTGTTTTTAGTGCAGCAATTTGAGGAGAATAGTCGTAAAGTTTGATGAACATGTACCTGGCAAGGTCACAGCCCTCGTGTACAGCAGAGGAACACGCTTTAACACGCTTTGAATGAATGGAAGCACCTGATTGGTCAATCGATCCAGCGCTGGCTGAAAGGAGCAACATGATTGGTTAAGCCGTGTACGTCTGTGTACTGAGTAGGAGGGAGGGACTCGTGCCTTTCCCCATCAATGAGCAGGCACAGCGATTGGTTGGTTGTAAAATGACGCAAGGAGACAGAGTGTTCAGCCAATGACGTCGAGCTATTCCTGGAAGGGGCGTGGCTTGTGTCATTCTTTAGAAGCCGGCTCCGTTTCTCTACCGGCATTTCAGTATTAAAGCGTGGCGGAGACACACCAGCCTCGGTGTGCTATTTATTTATTTATTGTAGTGACTTTTAATTTTCTCCGAAGCAAACATGCTCGGCCTGTGCCTTTACGTCCCGGTGTCTAACTCAGACCCGGTTGAAGTGGAATATTTCGAGTCTAACGGACTTCCATCGGAGCTCAAGTCTCTGTTCAACAAACTGAGCGTGTTCCTGCCGTCACAGGAGTTTTCCAGCTACCAAAGATGGAGAAAGGTAAGAAACACCTCTCGAAATTGCTTTATAAAATCCTTAACTGTCACTCAGGGTTATAACTTCCCCGCTTTATTAGATCTCGTTACTTTTAATCCTTTTTTTCCGGCGCCGGAAGGATTAGACGGAGTTGTAAAAGCCTCTACGAGTAGGCCGCGGCGCTAACCGGCTTCCCAAAATTTCATTAATTAAAATTCAATTTAGAATTATCTTATCCACTAACATCTCATTTATTATAATTTTTCTTTCAATTTTAGTTTTTTAAAGTCTCACTTGTGCAAATTAATCGCTATTTTTGTTATAACTGACGGACTTAAAAGTAGCGCGAGTTTTTTTTTTTCACGCTAACTTTATTTAAAATCACAGTGTGAACAATACTGTAATGAATTGCCACATATTGCACAATAATCGTAGATATGAGTCAATAAAGTGCATGGATATCGTTAAAAAAAGCGTTGTGGTGAATAAAAACACTGTTGGATGTTTATTACTCATTCAAGACATGAATAGTTTTGTTTATGTGCAACTCTCATTCATTTCAATGGGTCACATTTTATAGTTTTTCCATCAAAACCCTTCATTAAAAACCCAAATTTAGCAACAATATACTCTTTTATAGTCAGTTTGAATATAGAAAATCAAAATTTGATATAGTCTTAAAATTTCCCAAGACTTTAAGGTGTTAGATTTACACTAAGGGTCAATGAAAAGTAGCTGTTGTTTTCAGATTGTATTCAAATTAAGATGCATTTCAAAGTTGGGCAACATAGCAATTACAGAGGAAAGGAAAGCATGTATAAAAACCATTAAAAAATCACTTGCAATGCTCCCAAAAGGTCAAATAAGGTAAATGTGAATGAGCTGATGCAACTTGCAACAAGAGTGTTGGACAGAATATCAAATAGAACTGGTTTGATGAGCGTCTGGTGAAAACAATTTGAGTCATGGAGAGGTTAAACAAGGTGTTAACAATCATGTAAGGGTGTTTCGGAGATACTAGGAAGTGTTTGGTAGAAGAGAGGACCACCCAGGTTTAAGGGAAGATGGGGGATTGGTGATAGAACTGAGCGCAGAATTAGTAACTTGAACACAAAAGCTGTACAGGCTTTAAATGAGAAAATCTATCATTGATTTTTACTTATATCAAACAAGGAAGAAGTTTAGGCCCAGTATAGGGCTGGGTAATTGGATATAATTGCAAAATGGCCTGCTGCAATATTTCTATATTATATTCTGCAGTATTTTTTGTAAAAACGGCAAGAAGTAGCATTGTAACTAAGTTTTGGATAGTAAAAATGGCCAAAAAGCAAGAAAAAATAGTGAGAAAGTTGGAAAAAAAAAGTCAGAAAGTAGCAAAAACAATGTCCTACAGTGACTAAAATAGTCTAAAAACATTCATGAGAAGCAAAAAAAATGTCATGCTGTGATTAATGTCAATGCTCATTTCCAAAAATGCACTTATGGGGAACCTAAAAATAATTGCAATATAGGAAAAATAATGGCAATAATATTATTTTTGCAAATTGTTCAGCCCTGGTTGAATACCAATGGCGCCTCCCGTATCTTCCCTTAAAAGGAATTTAAGTTATGCTATGAGAGTTGATACAGCGCGATTGTTTCCTGGAGTTACTTATAAATGAGATGTAAAGTTTGCACAGAGCTTGGAAACCATTAAACCAAAGTGTTAATTTAGTGTTGGTGGTAGATTTGCCTGTTCTCTGACTCATCCTGTAATCAGTTGGACATTCACCTTCTCTCAGTTTTTGCTGCTTTAGCTCAAGTTCAGTCGACAGTGAGTGCAGGATAATTATTAAACTGTTCTTCTCCTGAATCTCAGTAACGTCCTCAGCTGCTTCGTGTTGGAGCAGCTGCAAAAGTGTGCCCGCTTCTCAAGGCAGGACAAACACTGGCAGCTTCCTAACGACACGAGTAGAAGTGAGAATTTATGACTGTCCCTAAGTCTCAGGTCAGATGGATGCGCAGGTAGTAAAGCGTGAGAGAGAGGCTCAGAAATGTCCTGCAGAGCAGAGACAGGATCGTTGTTACAGTCGTGTCTGAGCTGCAGGGCAGCAGGTCGGGTATCAGGACAGTCAGCGGCTGGACCGCTGCCGGTGTCCTGGTCCTGTTTTAGCTCAGGACCGGATTAAAGCAGTTGGCGGGTCAATTGGTGCTTCAGGTCAAAGATAGATAGACCAGAGTGTTACTACTTTAATTCTTCATTTAAAAAGGCCAGGAGCTCTTTGGCGGAGCAAATAGGTCGTAATACTCTCCCGTCAGGTCATTAAAGAGAAACCTCAGTCACATTCAGGACTGAGTGGTTGACATTTAGGCCCGGGACAGAACAGAACTGGCTGTACTCGTTTCATAATAGGTTTTCATTGTTTTGTGTCAGCACAGATGACTCCTTCATACCTCTGCGGGGAGTCATCAGCTGATTCATCAGAGCCAGCACCAAATTTGGCATCTCTTTGTTATGGAGGGAACACCAGAACACTGTCACCACGCCAAATAAACTCTGAAGTATCATATCTGAGTGTGTTTGTTTTTCTTTTTTGTTGTAGAAAACCTTAAAACTGGAGAAGGAGGACCCAGACGGACAGCTCGACTTTGAGGAATTCGTTCACTATCTGCAAGATTACGAGAAAGATCTGAAGCTGGTGGTGAAAAGTCTGGACAGGAAGAATGCAGGTAAGTTAAAGGATTAAGTGTTCGTCTCTTTTCTGTTTTTGATGTGAAGAGTCGGTTTCATACTTTTCTCTCTTTGCTTCCTTTTAAGGTCACGTTGATCCGAAGGAGTTCATTCAGTCCCTGCAGGATCTGGGTGTTCACATTTCCCCACAACACGCAGAAAAAGCCCTTAAGAGGTGAGGCCACTCAGACCTGACATTGTTGGATTAAAGTTGGGAAGTAAAAGAAGTTTCATGACTAAAACATTTATTTGAAACACTACTTCACTGTTTGAAGGGAACATTTTATATAATGGTAACAGAAATTATGTATAAAAGCCCATCAATGCCAGTTTACAAATGGAAAATGGAAAAAATGGATTTGTACGGATTTGTTTTTGCACATATTAAGTCAAAATTTCAACTTAACTCAAAATTCTGACTGTTGAGCTCATAACTGTTTTTTTTTTTTACCCAGAATATTGAATTTTATGCTCATAATTAAGACTTTTGAATTCAAATCTTGACTTTTTATCCAATAACTTCAATTTTTACAGCTCACAATTTTGACTTAAATCACAGAATTTAGACCATTATCTCAAAATATTGACTTTATCTAATAGCCTTGAATTTTATTTTTCATCTCAAACTTTCAACTTTTTGTCTCAAAATATGAGTATCATCAAAATCAAACTTTTTATATTGAAAAAATACAAATTTTTCATTCAAAATCTGGACTTTTGTAACTAAATTTAGTGTTTTTTACCTCATTATTCTGCAGAATTTTGACTTTTTAGCCTCAAATTTTGATGTTTTCTCAGAATTTCAGCTGTGTTATGTCTCAAATGTCTCATAATTGAGATTTTTCAGCTTATTTTTACCTTTTGAGCTCATGACTGATTATTAAGTACAATTTTTTGACTCATCATCTCACAATTAAGACTTTTAAGCTCATTTTTTTGACTTTTTATCCCAAGATATGACTGAATATGAGCCAAAAAAAAATTCTCAGCACTGGTCACAACCATAGGAATAAAGAGGAACTACTCTGCAGTTTGTCTGTTGAAGTGCATTTTAACTTCAGCATTTCCTGTTGAGAAAAAACCCATAACTTTTGGGGGGGTTGTATAAAATTTCCTGGTGAAAGATGTTTGTTCACACTCTGTATCTTTGTGCCGTTTTATTTTGCAGCATGGATAAGAACGGGATGATAACGATCGGCAGTAAAGAATGGAGCAACTTCCCGATGGTGGAGAAGACGGAGACGATTCCTGAGATCATTCTTTACTGGAAACACTCCACGGTGAGTCCACGCAGCCGCTATGGACACAAAAGGGAAAATTCTGGATGCGTTACGTAAACTCAAATCTAATCTTAGATCCCATAACACAATCAGAAGATGAGATAATGATGAATTAGGGAGCAGTGGAATCGGGTCAGTCCAGGACCAAACTCTTTCTCCAGAACAAGTCGTGCGTCAGTGATTAACCCCAGTTAGGCTGCGACAAGAATCGGTCCAATTCCTGAGGGATTACAGCGGCAGGATTTGTTACTGGGTTATGTAAAAGAGACTGAGTCAGAGCAGCAGGTTGAAGCCAGCGTGATTATTTAATATTTAAAAGCAGAGTGTGTTTTTAATTAATGAAGATGTTTGTTTGTGCAGGGACAGGAATAGAGCTGGAGTCGTCACAGGCTGAAACTTTATCCGTCTGCGTTTGCTAAACAGGAGGAAACTGATGCTTTTCTGCAGCCGAGCCAGTGGAGCGGCTCCGTAACTGCTGTTAATGATGAAACGAAATGTTCTGTAATCAGGGCAGAGCCATAAATGAGCCGTTTTCACCGAGCTCATAAAGTTACGTAAAGGTCAGAGATGAAAACGGAGACAGAACATTTTTAGTCTCTGCCAACTCTGACCAGTCTCTGACCCTTTTTCTCCTCCTGACCCACATCGTTTCTGAACCCCTCTTTGCCCTTCGCAGCGTTATCATCGCCCGTCACTTAAATCTCAATCGTGCCAAACTCCTGGCGTCGTGTCCGAGGGTCCAGTGAACATCATGTGCTGCCAACAGGAAAACTGTACACGTGTTTAGAAGAGAAACTTTCAATCACAGCAGGTGATGAAAATCAAAGATGTGAAGCTGAAACGTGTTTTTAAAATTCCCTTCGAGATGTTGCACTGGTTTTGATAATCCCAGGTCGTGTTTAAGTTTCCTCTACGTCCTAAATTTAGATTCTTAAACCTCAAATTCTCCAAAACATCCAACGGTCTCAACGATGTTTATCACTCAGGGGTCGGAGGGTTTTCTTTTTATTTTTCCACTTTTTTATTTAGTGGATGTTTGAGCACATGTTACAGAAAACTACTCATGGATTACAGAAGATATATAAAGGTTTAATGAAAGAGTTACTTGTGCCAATAGAGTTTGAATATGAATTTATTACACTGGACTTTTTCAGCATTAAAATCAGACTGGGATTTTTTTTTCAATGTTGGAATGAATTCAGTTGAAAAATATGTCCGCAAATATCTAGTTTTTGAAAAATTGACAGGTAGATAAAAATATAAAAAAATCAAGATCTGGAAAAGTTGATTCAGCATAGTGAAAAAAATCAACATCTTTAGAAGAGAAATTTCAGCATCTTTACAAAAAATTGCAGCGTAAAAAAAGAAGGCCTATCAAAAAATATTTTTGTTATTAAAAGAAAAAATAACATCTAAGAAAATATCCAGAAAAAGAAATTAACATCTCATTAAAAAAAATCAACATCTTTAAAAAATATTTCAAGCGTCACAAAAAATATTCTGTGAAAAAAGTCTTAAAAAAATATCAAGTGTAAAAAAAAAAAAAATCACATCTCAAAAAGTATTCATTGGAGGAAAAAAAGTCATCTACTATATTAAATTCATATATATTTTTAAATTCACCAAAAAAAAAGACATCACTTAAAAAAATATTGTGGGGAAAAAAATCAACATCCAAAAAAAATGTATTCAGATTTATAAAAAATAATCATCACTCTTGTTTATTCTTTTTTTAAGAGTTGAATTTTTTTAAAGATGAGGATCCTAAAAATAAAAGCACAATATATCGCAATAAGACTATTTTTGGAAAAATGGCCCAGCCCTACCATCAACACACCCCGCCAAAATAAGAGTTTTTTTATGTCATGAAGCTTTTTTATAGGCTGAATATGAAACCTTTTTAATTCTTATTTTGATGAAATTTTTAAGTCAGATGTTTAGGCTCCTGTAAATCGAGTAAATCTCACTCGTACGTCTTTTATTGTAGGATTTTTTTTGATCAAAGAGTCTCAGGTTGAGTAAATCTTCTCCTTATTGACTGTTTCTGGTTTTTCTCTGCAGATCTTCGACGTCGGGGAGAACCTGATGGTTCCTGATGAGTTCACGGTGGAGGAGAAGATGACGGGGATGTGGTGGAGGCACCTGGTGGCAGGTGGAGGAGCCGGTGCTGTTTCCAGAACCTGCACGGCTCCTTTGGACCGACTCAAAGTCATGATGCAGGTGAGACCACGAAAAACAAAGAAGAAGAGGAGGAGGAGGAGGAGGAGGAGGAGGCGGTTACACGGTTAAACAAACTCTGCTCGCTGTCGTAACGTCAGAAACGTTCGTCCAAGACCGAGTCACCTAAAGAACAGGAGGTTAAAGTTTAACAGAACGTGTGTAACAGCGGCTCGGTCAGAGTCCAGGACACAGATTATAAGTCAGAGCTAAACCAATCAGAGCGCAGAAAGCTCCCTCACACCCTCGGCCCCCGCGCAGTCGCCCTCGTCATCATCAGGATGAAGGTCGTTGTGTGATCTGTGTCGCCTGCGTCACACGAGGCTCGACTTTGTCCGCGCTCCATTGGCTGTTACGTGCGTTTGTTGTTGACTCGTTGTATCGATTAAAGCTCGTCTGGCAGCGTTTGTGGGTTAGAAACATTCTGACCTACATGTCACCGTGTCACAAAAGAATGTGACCACGCCTCAAACATGGGGTCAAATATGGCGCCTGAGTGTTTACATTCCCTCCTCATAACTCACATTAAACTCACCTGTCTGTGTTTGTGTGCGTGTGTGTGTGTGTGTGTCAGGTTTACGGCACCAGAACCAACAACATGTGCATCATGAGCGGTTTGATGCAGATGATCAAAGAAGGCGGCATGAGGTCGCTGTGGCGAGGAAACGGCGTGAACATCATTAAAATAGCTCCTGAGTCTGCGCTGAAGTTCATGGCGTACGAGCAGGTGAGTTAAAGTCTGAAAGTTTCTCCTGACGCTGGATTCTTCGTTTCCTGTCGCTGATTTTCTCCCTGGNTTTTTAGTATTTTTAATTTGAGCACCCAAAAATGTCAGGTGGTGCAACCAAATATATGAAAATATATTTATATGTTCCTGTTATTTTTTCTGTGTGAAATTATTGGCAAGTATCTCTCAAGTGTCTGTAGTGACTCATACATTTTCATTTTGTGTGTTTCATTTCTTTTATTTGTGAATAAGATAAATAATTTGATGTTAAAATAACATTTCACATTATTACATTGGTTGTACCACCTGACATGGAAATTGTTCCAGTCACCAATGAAGTGAAAAAACCTTTTTTATCAGTATTTCAGAGAAATCTACAAACTTTTCCACTTGGTCACAAATGTCATTTGGGCTCCTCTGGCTGATGCAGTTTCCTGTTTCCTGTTTTATTCTCTTCACTTTAAAATAAAAGTCTAATGTTACGGTTGCACCACACTGACATTTGACAAGCAAATTAAGACTTAAAAACTTGCTGAGATTTCAGTTTTTGCAGTGCAAATTGTGAACAATTGCTCTTTCAACTCATTCAGGCGACATTTTAGTTCAGACTCAGCTGATACAATGAATTTTGGAAAAATAATGAAGCAGGAAACAACTAAAACATAAAAAGAAAATTTGAATTTTACGATTTTTCATGATACAAACCTTAGAAAAATCATCCCATAGAGTCACAAAACCAAACTTATGTCCAAAAAAAGGAGCAAAAATGTCCCTGATTCAAACATGTGGTTAAAGTCTTTGAGGCTAAATTTGTGGGTTTTTTTTTTCAGGTTTTGAAAACTCGACTCGCTCTGAGGAAAACGGGTCAGTACACGGGGATTTCTGACTGCGCCAAACAGATCTTCAGGCGAGAAGGAATGGGAGCGTTTTACAAAGGATACGTCCCAAACATGCTGGGGATCATCCCGTACGCAGGCATCGACCTCGCCGTCTACGAGGTGAGACGCCGTCACATATTCACACACACACACTGGGCCTGCGTGTGTGTGTGTGTGACATAATCTGCTGATCTCTCTTTGTGGCCTTTAGCTCTGAACAAATGCTGCCTCATGTCCCTCAGCACAACAGTGTTTGCTTTCACGTCTTATTTCATCAGACATCTCAGAAATTTCTGCTCCAGACTCATGACCCACTTATGTAACGTGTGTGTGTGTGTGTGTGTGAAATCTTTGGAGCTCACTGAACAAACATAGCAGAGAAACTTGGCTCCTTTTTCTGACCTCTCCTGTTTTTCTGTTTTTTTTTATTTCCAGACTCTGAAGAACAGCTACCTGCAGCAGTACGGCACAAACAGCGACGACCCCGGCGTCTTCGTCCTGCTGGCGTGCGGCACCGTGTCCAGCACCTGCGGACAGCTCGCCAGTTACCCTCTGGCTCTGGTCCGGACACGAATGCAAGCGCAAGGTGAGAGCGTGACCCACAAAAAAACACGCAGGAAGAGATAAAACAAGTTATGAAAGAAGAGTTATCTCCTCCTTAAAGACCACACCTGATGATAAAGAGTTTTACTGTCAGAGGATGAAATGAGTCACTAATGTTCTGGTAAAGTCACACACAGACGCCTTTGTGTGGTTTTAAAGGTCAAATTAGACTCAACAACCAGACACATAAAGTTCAGAGCCACAAATAACTCAAATAACTCCACTTTAAATCAACTTTCAGATCATTTAGTTGATGCAGTTTTATTGTAGAAATCAAAACATTTCCAAGAGAATCGCCTTTTTGAGATATCTTAAATATTTACTTTATCTTTATTTAAAAGGATATCATAATAAAAATCTTCCTTTTTCTTGAAAAAACATCCAAGTAAAACAATTCTCAATTTTCTTTGTTCTAAGCTTGATATAAGATCAGAAACTATCTTTCATTTGACCCATAAAGAAACTAAAAGAAAGGGAAGTTTCTGATCTTTTTACACATTTATCTTTCAAAATATTTTATTTTTCAGCAACCAGTGAGGTATTACTTTACACAGGCAGGACTTTTACTAATTTTAGTCCCCCCCAAGCTTCTTAATTTATGTATACGTTCAAGAAAAACTCGTAAAAAGGAAAAAAAAAAAAAAAGTTTTTTATGCCTGTAAAGTGTATCATCGTGAAAGCATCAGACAAAAAAAAATGTTAGACAATGAAACAGTGAGTTTTGGAGCATGTTGAAGGCACAGAATTTGGGGTTAAAGGCTCAAATAAACAGATAAACACTTAAAAAAAACCTATTGATAAATTAGTATGAGATAATAAATAATTGGGTTGTTATTATTCATTATTTCTACTATTATTTTTGTAACATCATTTGTGTATATATATGCTAAAAAAGTTAAGTAAAAAGACTGAGGAAAAAAATGAACACTCAAGATTAAATTAAACTGAAGTTGATGATAAATGATGTAGAATAGATCTAAGTTTCTAACATGTTTATTAGTTTATGTATAAGTTTTAAAAAAATTGTAAATAGAAAAAAAAATGGGGTTTTGTTGGTATACTGTGTCATCATAAAGCATTAGAATGAAAAAAATAGTTAGGAAATGAAACTTTGTGAGTTTTGGAGCATGTTGAAGGCTCGAATAAAAGGATAAACACTTTAAAAATCAGTATGAGACAAACACTTGGGTTGAATTCTGTAAATGAAACTGAAGTTGATAAATAATCTATAATAAGATCTAAGTTTCTGACGTGTTTGTTTATTTTTAAAGCTCTCGAATTATGAAAAAAATGGTTAGGGAATGAAATTTTGTGAGTTTTGGAGCATGTTGAAGGCACAGAATTTGGAGTTAGAGGCTCGAATAAAAGGATAAACACTTAAAAAATCCTGTGGATAAATTAGTATGAGACAAACACTTGGGGTTAACTCTGTAAATGAAACTGAAGTTGATCAATAATCTGGAGTAAGATCTAAGTTTCTAACATGTTTAATTCTCTCTCTGCAGCAGCGACAGGTTCCTCTGGCGAGCAGACGACCATGAGCAGCCTCTTCAGGCAGATCCTTCAGACCGAGGGCCCCACGGGGCTCTACAGGGGCCTGGCCCCCAACTTCCTGAAGGTGATCCCGGCCGTCAGCATCAGCTACGTGGTTTACGAACACCTGAAGACTCACCTGGGAGTCAAGTCGCGCTGAAACCTCCTCGCTTCACTGTCGTCATGTGACTTTACAGCCAGAATGTGACCGTGACCTTCGTCTCTTCACCCAAACCACCTCCTCCTCCTCCTTTAGGGAATCCCAGGGACCTCGGGGCCCCCGTGGGGTTTCGTGTGGCGAGCGATCTCATTCTGTGAATGTCAGCTGGTGAAAGAGGAGAAGGACGATGGTCACACGGTTTCTGGAGGATGAGACTGAGCTCAGGCTGCTGCTATTTCTGTTTCACCCTGAAGAAACGAGGGATGAACCTCAGGGACCAAACGTTGCCCTTTTTTTCTGCNTCTGATTTAAAACCATGCAGTGAATGTTTCAGGGCGGGAACGTAGCTCCAGGTCGCAGCCTTAACGCTAACGCGGCGCTCCAACACTACACGCTACCTGGACAGGTGGAAAGAAAAGAAAGAAAGGAAAGAAAGGAGGAGGGTGGTTCAGATGTTTTCTCTTCATGTTTTGTTCTTTAAATGTCTTAACGTTGACCTCAGGTTTAAGGGCAGTTTCAAATCACTGAAGGAGAAGTTTTCGTTTCACAACATTTATCCTCGGAAAACAAAAGGGCTTTAAAAAAAATGAGCGACGTATTGCACTTTAATCTACGCTGGAAAAAGCCTCTGAATGTACGAATGTTGGATTAATCCAGGTGTTAAGATGGAGCTCTTTTGTTAAGATTTTTAGATTTGTTTTAATGGACCATTTTGATGCAAATAAATGCAAATTTTTCTTGTAACTCAGTCTCTGATGTTTTTCTTTGACCTTGTTACGGTCAAATAAACAAAAAAAAAAAAAAACACCTCACCGCATCAGTCTGGGATCTCCTCGACATTCCCATCCCCCTCAGCAACTGGATCCTGGAAGCATTTAAGAGCAGGAAGGAATGCCTAGGAAAACCCGACAGAGCGGAATAAAAATAACAAAAACTCATCCCGGACGAGCCCCCAATTTGTTACGCCCGGAATAAAAATAACAAAAACGCATAACATAATTTCGACTTCATCTAATAATTATGACATTTTTCACTCCAAATCATGACTTAACGTGGGAAAGAAAAATCTCAAAGTTTAGATTTTATTTTTATTTTTTAACTGGCAGAAATGGGCTTCCATAGAAGTCTCTCTACAGAGTGACTTTAAGAAGTTAAAAATAAAATATAAACAAGGTTATGAGTTTTTCTTCCAAATGAAAATGTTATATAAACAGTTGATGAATAAAGGTGACGGAATAAATCTGGTAGTTATATTTATCCTCGTACAAACTCTTCACACCTGCCAGAAAATGTCCACACACACACAAACACACACAAACACCTGCTTCATTGCTTTGACTTTTTCGCACCGTGTTATTCCTGTGACTCACTCAGGCCGCCGTACCAAAACACGGAAGTGAAGGGACTGTAAATCAGAGGACTCGAACCTGAAACTAAAATAACAAATATATTTAAATACAGAGAATTTAGCTGCATTATGGAATAAAAATAACAAAAACTCATCCCGGACGAGCCCCCAATTTGTTACGCCCAGAATAAACATAACAAAAACTCATCCCGGATGAGCCCCTATTTGTGGCGCCTGGCTCTCAGGCGCACCAAATGGAGACAACTCCCAGGTTTAAACCGATTTACGTTTGTTTTTTATTGTTTTAAAAAGCAAAGTCAATTCTATAAGCATCTGGAATCGGAGCGACCCGGGCACGAGCACGTCCAACACAAGACAAGACCAGAGCCCCTCTCCTTGCAGGCTCGAGGAAGAAGTAGGCCCAACCCTCACACTGGCCAGGTGTTTCAGGTTAACCATCATGCAACTCCACCTCCATCATGATCACCGCGACATCACCTACAAGAGAGAGCAGGGCAGCTCTACAGTGCCACACACAACCGTAGACGGTTTCACAACCTCGATCACACGTTGGAGAAATCATCTGTTTGTGGGTCACGGTGGAAAAATTCAGACTCTTCATGTGACTCTTCATCACTCAGGTCATGAGACAAACAGGAAACCACAAAGAAGTTAGATTCAAGGTTATTTTTGTCAGGAAACGCATGACTGATTTTCTCAGGAAGTTAAAGTTTACCTCAGATTATTCTACAGGAAAACAAAGTGTCCAAAAATACAGTTTGTCGTGACTTAAACTTTTGTTCCTTGAAGTGTTTGTTGAACTTTAACCGAGCGCCTCTCCTCAGAAGTTTCTGGAAGTTTTATCTCGTCAGCTGAAAATGAGAGATTACAGACTCAGTAATCTGTCTGTGCTGAGAAATACTTCACCAGAATAACTCACTAACCCACAAAACTGTCTGATACATGAAACAACAGATTGGAAAAACACATTTCATGTCAAATTTTAATATTTCATTGTTTTTTTTTTCAGACGAAACATTCATTTTTACAGACTTTATGTTAGACACAGTGGAAAGTTTATTGTTTTGTAGAGAGAAGTGTAAGGCAAGTTTATATAACATAAGTCAATTCAAAGTGACTCACGTGGACATAAAAATGATCATCGAAAATGTCAACAACACACACACTGACAGAAAACACTTAAAAGTTAATCGAACATTTTGGTTTAAGCAAAATAAACGTAATAAAAATTAAAGGTTGAAATATGTTCAAAGAGATTTTTAGATAAATGTGAAAGTTACAGTGCAGAGTTATTCAATAAAAAAAGAAATGATTTGTTACAATATTCTAACAAAAAGTTGAATTTATGTGCTCCAGTTATCATTGTAGTTCCTGTAACTTTTTTTCTAATAATTTTGACACTTATCTCAAAATATTGACCTTTTATCTCATAGTTTCAACATTCTATGTCATAATTTTGCCTTATATCTCCCAATTCTGACCTTTTATGTCATAAGTTTTACTTTCTGTATAATAATTTTGACTTTTTCACATAACTCTGACATTTTATTCCAAAATTCTGGAATAGCATAACATAATTTCGACTTCATCTAATAATTATGACATTTTTCACTCCAAATCATGACTTAACGTGGGAAAGAAAAATCTCAAAGTTTAGTTTTTATTTTTATTTTTATAACTGGCAGAAATGGGCTTCCATAGAAGTCTCTCTACAGAGTGACTTTAAGAGGTTAAAAATCAAATATAAACAAGGTTATGAGTTTTTCTTCCAAATGAAAATGTTATATAAACAGTTGATGAATAAAGGTGACAGAATGAATCTGGTAGTTATATTTATCCTCGTACAAACTCTTCACACCTTCCAGAAAATGTCCACACACACAAACACACACACACCTGCTTCATTGCTTTGACTTTTTCGCATCGCGTTTATCCTGTGACTCACTCAGGCTGCCGTACCAAAACACGGAAGTGAAGCGACTGTAAATCAGAGGACTCGAACCTGAAACTAAAATAACAAATATCTTTAAATATAGAGAATTTAGCTGCATTATGGAGACATAAAGTTAAAATAAGAGAGTTTTATTTGTGTTTGACGTGTTTTGGGGACGTTAGCTCGTTCCGTTATGATGCTAAAGGGATTAGCCGGTGAGTTAGCCGTTAGCAGCTAACAGCTAATTAAAATAGTTAATCTATTATTTAATTAAGTTTTAAAATTAGAACAGTTTCAGAACCAGAACATGTTCCGGACCGGGTTTCTAGTCCGGGTTTCTCACACTCTCCTGACCTGGGTCATTACTCTGACTCTGTTCCTCCATAACACAGGTGAGTTTACGTCATTTACCTGGGACTGAGGCAACTATTTTACCTGAGTTAACGAAAAAAAAATCTCGTTATTTCGTGACTATAAAAATCTCGTTATTCTGTGATACTAACCTATCTCGTAAATATATAAGCGATTCATTCAGTATCACGAAATACCGAGATAACTCAGAAAAAGGAAATAACGCGATAACTCAGAATCACGAACTAACGAGATAACTCTAAAAAAGGAAATAACGCGATAACTCAGAATCACGAACTAACGAGATAACTAATAGTAAGGGAATAAATAAAGATGATGATTCAGAATTACGAGATAACTCAGAATCACGAAATTAGATAACTCAGAATCACAGGATAACTCAGAATCACGAAATAACAAGATAGCTCAGAATCATGAAACAACGAGATAACTCAGAATCACGAAACGAGATAACTCAGAATCACGAAATAACAAGATAGCTCAGAATCACGAGATAACTCACAATCATAAAATAACGAGATGATTCAGAATCACGAGATAACTCAGAATCACGAATTGAGATAACTCAGAATCACAAGATAACTCAGAATCACAAAATAACAAGATAGCTCAGAATCACGAAACAACGAGATAACTCAGAATCACGAATCAATGAGATTACTCAGAATCACGAAACGAGATAACTCAGAATCACGAAATAACGAGATGATTCAGAATCACGAGATAACTCAGAATCACGAAATAACGAGATGATTCAGAATCACGAGATAACTCAGAATCACGAATTGAGATAACTCAGAATCACAAGATAACTCAGAATCACAAAATAACAAGATAGCTCAGAATCACGAAACAACGAGATAACTCAGAATCACGAATCAACGAGATAACTCAGAATCACGAAATAACGAGATAACTCAGAATCACGAAATAACGAGATGATTAAGAATCACGAGATAACTCAGAATCACGAAATTACGAGATGATTCAGAATCACGAGATAACTCATAATCACGAAATAACGAGATAACTCAGAATCACGAGATAACTCAGAATCACGAAATAACAAGATGATTCAGAATCACGAGATAACTCATAATCACGAAATAACGAGATGATTCAGAATCACGAGATAACTCAGAATCACGAATTGAGATAACTCAGAATCACAAGATAACTCAGAATCACAAAATAACAAGATAGCTCAGAATCACGGAACAACGAGATAACTCAGAATCACGAATCAACGAGATAACTCAGAATCACGAAATAAGGAGATAACTCAGAATCACGAAATAACGAGATGATTAAGAATCACGAGATAACTCAGAATCACGAAATAACGAGATGATTCAGAATCACGAGATAACTCAGAATCACGAA
This sequence comes from Thalassoma bifasciatum, assembly GCA_008086565.1. Classification (NCBI taxonomy): domain Eukaryota; kingdom Metazoa; phylum Chordata; class Actinopteri; order Labriformes; family Labridae; genus Thalassoma; species Thalassoma bifasciatum. The sequence goes on along the minus strand of RPOG01001373.1, from coordinate 22,263 downwards.
ATTAGATAACTCAGAATCACAAAATAACTCAGAATCACGAAATAACAAGATAACTCAGAATCACGAAATAACAAGATAACTCAGAATCACGAAATAACAAGATAGCTCAGAATCATGAAACAACGAGATAACTCAGAATCATGAAACAACGAGATAACTCAGAATCATGAAACGAGATTACTCAGAATCACAAAACAACGAGATAACTCAGAATCACGAAACAACGAGATAACTCAGAATCACGAAACCACGACATAACTCAAAACCCTGAAATAACGAGATTACTCAGAATCACGAAATAACAAGATAGCTCAGAATCACGAAACAACGAGATAACTCAGAATCACGAAACAACGAGATAGCTCAGAATCACGAAATAACGAGATAACTCAGAATCACGAAACAACGAGATAGCTCAGAATCACGAAATAACGAGATAACTCAGAATCACGAAATAACAAAATAATAATAATAAATAAGATAATTGGGTATCACAAAATAAGAGATAATTGTTCCATAACAGTTTTTTTTTCTACCGTGGCAGCAATATGCCTCTGTACTAACTAATGTGCTTTAACATCAGGAGAGAAAGAGAAAAACAGGTGAATGTGTCTGTAGCTTTAACATCAGGAGAGAAATAGAAAAACAGGTGAATGAGTCTGTTGCTTTAACATCAGGAGAGAAAGAGAAAAACAGGTGAATGAGTCTGTTGCTTTAACATCAGGAGAGAAAGAGAAAAACAGGTGAATGTGTCTGTAGCTTTAACATCAGGAGAGAAAGAGAAAAACAGGTGAATGTGTCTGTTGCTTTAACATCAGGAGAGAAAGAGAAAAACAGGTGAATGTGTCTGCAGGAGGTCAACATCTGTGAAGTAAACACAGACTTGTTCAATCCTGAACCTTTTATATAACAGAGCTGCTGCTTAAACAAAAGGTGAAAAAGTGTTTTACCTTTGTCTGACTTGGCTTTGAGCCTTTTTTGAGCAGCTGGTAATAAACTCTCTGTCTCGTAGTTTGACTAAATACATTGTACCTCGACTCTGAGACAGTGGAGGTATACTAGAAATTGTCGAAGTCGGAATACATTTCTGATCAAGATTTATACATTTTTGTAGAAGAAGCATACACTTGTCGACGACGAGGACAATTTGTGACTTTAGGAAGTGTCACTGTATACTATGAATGTACAAAGTCCCCGATCACCAGGAATTCTGGGGCCCCGTGCAAAGATTTCTCAGTGGGCCCCTTCACCCCACCCCTCCTTGCAAACTTTTTATAACTAATCCTGCATTACTACATTACCCATTGAAGGCATTAATAACCATAATATAGCTTCACAACCCTGAAAATGGTAAATATACACATATGGGAATATAACATTTCCTATTGCTCTGAATTAGACTAACTTTCCCTGACGGTGGGCAGCCTTGTTTATATAAATATTGACATGTAAACTTTTGGCCGAGCAAACATTTGATGCTGAGTAATGTTGAATGCAACAAACTTTTATATAAAACTTATTCACTCCAAGGATATAATGTGGATTCAACATAATTTTTTTTGTCTCAAAATTTGACTTCATTTTCAAACAATCTTAAAATTCAACTTTTCATTCTCAAAAATGTTCTTTTTTTCAACACGATAAAGAATTTTTATCTCAAAACTTGGACTGTTCAATCTTATCATTTAGACATTTTACCTTGAAATTTGATTTTATTTCATTATTCTTTTTATTTTTAAATCTCAAATTTATATGTAATATCCATAATTTGACTTTGTCTCACACATTTCAATTTATTATCCCAAAATTTTGACTTTTTGTTTCAATATTTTCATGTCTTAACAAAAAAAATATAACTTTGTCTTGAGGTCTTGTCTTATTTCAAAATTTATTTCATTTTTAAAAGTTATGACTTTTTTTTTTAATCTCAAACTTCAACTAAATCGTAACGTTGACTTTAAATCTCATAATTTCGTCTGAAAATATCAACTTTTTATCTCAATTTTTGTCCCTTTTAACTGATCATGAAGTGCAAAGTTTTGACTTTTTAATGAAAAGTTTTCCACCTTTGACCTCAAAACTTTATTATTTTTTTGGCCTCTCATCAGTGAACGAAGCAGTATCTCAAATTTTGTCTTCATTTTTCTTAGGTTTGACTTACCTCAAGGTTTCAACTTCATCTGAATGTTTTTTTAGTGTCTCAATTGGAGTTTTTTTAACTGCATAACTTTTACATTTCTGCTCAAAATTTTCACTTTTTATCTCAAAAATATGACTTCAGTATCTTGTAGTTTTTACTCTATATTTCAAAAGCAGGAAAAGAAGTGATTATAAGAGCTCAAAAATACAGTTTGGATCTAAAAATAAAGGTTTTTAATGTAGTTTGGGGGTCAGTTGGTGATAGTTCATGTCTGATGTTGTTTTCCAGCGTTAACTTCATGTTGTTTTGGCCTGAATTCAGTCTGTGAGCAGGTTTTCAGACTTTAAACTTCTGCACAAAAACACATGAACCAGAGTCCAGGAGGACGCTCAGGATCACTCACAGCAAAAACAAGTCAAGGATCTGTCGTTTCACCCCAGAAAACCTCGTCTGAGGGGGGGGTGAGATCTCTGAATGTGATCTTTCCAGGAAACAAACAGTTGATGAAGACGTGAGCGTTTGATACCGAAAAAACGGTAAAAACTGACCATTAAGGCTGAACGGTTTTAGAAAAAGATCTAATTGCGATTTTTCTAGCAGATACAGCGATTTCAATTTGATTCACGATTTTCTTTGAATCAAACTTTAGTGAAGTTTTCACAATGTACAGTAACATTTACAAACTTGACAGAAAATTACATCAAACCATTGTAACATCAAAAGCTTTTACTCTAATGTGAGGATGAAAATAAAAACTGAAGGTGAGAATTGTGTCAAACTTTTAAATAAAAGGTCAAAATTTCAATATAAAAAGTGAAAATTTTGAGAAATAAAGACAAAATTCTGACAAAAAGTCAAGATTTGAGATGAAACTTCTTAAGATTAAGAAATTAGTTTAAGATTATGGGAAAAAAGACCAAACTTTCTCATTTAAGGTCAAAATTTTAAGATGATAAAAGTCTTAATTTTGAAATAAAAGCAATGTTTGAGATAAAAAGTTGAAATTTTGATATAAAAAGTCAAAACTCTAAGACTTAAGTCAAAATTATACAAAATAAATACAAAATTATGGGATGAAAGGCAAAAAAATGTAAAAGATTTTTAGATAAATAGTCGAATTTTGACTTTTATCAAATCCCAGAGTCTAAACCAGACTTTTTAAATTGTGTTTTAAAACTGAAGAACAAAAAGAGCTATCTTTGACTCTTGACTTTAAAAAATAATGTAGTGCAAAATATCCTTAATTGTGTCAAGTTAAATAAAATAAAAAACAATTTTTAAAAAATCCAACAATCCTAAAGAAAAAAGGATTTTTCTTTTTTTGAAATAAAAGCAATTTTTTTAATGAAAAATGAAATTTTTATATAGAAAGTCGAATTTTAAAGATGTAGGTCGAAATCATGATAAATAAATACAGAGGCAAAAAAAATAAATTAAAAAAGATTTTTCGATAAGTTGTCGAATTTGACTCTTCTCAAAACCTCAGACCCATTCCTGCTTTTCCTAAACTGGACTTTTTAAATAGTATTTTTAGTTATAACAACTGAAGAACAAAAAGAGCTATCTTTGACTCTTAACTTTTAAAAATGATGTTGCGCAAAATATCCTTAATTTTGTCAAGTTAAATAAAATAAAATCAACAACAATCCCAAGGAAAAAAGGATTTTTTCAACAGTCTCACACTCAAAGACAGGTGTGTGTGAAACAGCTGATATAACAGATCCTGGGTCAGTCAGGAGCAGGAAAAAATCACAGCTTTAACGATCACATGATCACGATGTTTGAAATTAAGATTTCGATCAGAAAACGATAAATCGTTCAGCCCTACTGACCATCATTCCTGATTCCTTTGAGCCTCAGAGCTTCTGTTATAATCTCTGATCTCTTTTCAGTCTGAGAAAGACAAAAAAAACGTTTCCCAACAACAACACGAACAGATGAATGAAGGTTTATTTCCTCTAATGAAGCGGATTCATCCTCTCACGACTCCGTGACTCAGGATCTCATCATGACCTGAATTCTCTTTGGCCTCAATGATCATGAGCTGAAAATCTGATGAGTCTGAGGTTATAAAACGTCCATAATGTTCCAGTTATCTGCTCTGAAAGTTTATTTTGGAGTAATTAACACATTTTTCTGTGTGTGTTCAGATCTGCGGAGGTGTGAGGAGGAAGGAGAGCTGCTGCTGCCCATTCTTTTCTTCCTGGTGGTCGTTCTCTCCGTGCTTTTGTACTTCGCTGTTTCTCTAATGGATCCTGGATTCGTTCTTTCTGACACGCTCAAGGTGAGACTGGATTTTCAGCCTATTTGGCTGTTTAAAGCATAATAGACTGATCCAAAATGTACTGAAATAGAAAAAAAAGAATAAGATGCTTAATTGTCGTCATACATGGAGCATAAGGAGATTAAGAAATTCCCTCTTGGGATCCAAAACACACAGTAAAACGCTTTTTAGAGCCAAAATCTGTGCTTAAGTGCAATCACAGGAGCAAGAACACATGCTGAAAGTCGAGTCTAGTCAAACTTTATTTATATAGCACATTTTAAAACAACTGCAGTTTTCCAAAGTGCTGTACAAGCTTAAAAACATAATTGATAAAAACACAATCAACAAAAACAAGAAGGGAATAAAACCATTTAAAAACAGCAGCTAGGTTAAAAAAAACAAACAAACAACAACAAAATAAAAAAGTTGGAAGTTTTTATTCAATCAAAATTAAATGCCATTGCATTAAGATGTGTTTTAAGAAGTGATTTTAAGGTCTCTGTACTCTGAGAGGTCAAACTGTTCCAGTCACCACGAAAGCTCTGTCACCTCTTGTTTTGAGCCTCTCTTGGGAACAAAAGACACAAAAAAGTGTCATTTAGGAAGCTAAAACACACAAACATGTCCCCTAAGAAGCAGAAATCCATGTGAAAGTGTCCTATTTGGAACCAAGATACACTAAAATCCTCTCCCTGCTGCAAAAACACAGGCTTGAGTTTCCTCTTGGGATCCAAAATATACCAAAGTGCCCACGCAGGAGCCAAACATATGAACAAGTGCTCTCCTAGAGTCAAGATTTATGCCAAAATGCTTTTTTTGGGAGCCAGAACAGACGCTGTAGAGCTTTTTTAGGAGCCGAATTACAATTAAGTCCCTTCCTTGCCATGAAAAAAGTGCTTTGGTGCCAATGCAGGAGCCAAAAACTTGTTTAAGTACTCACTTAGATGCCAGACTTGTGCCAAAATGCTTTTTTTTGGGAGTCAAAACAGACGCTAAAGTGCCCTCTTAGACACTAATCTTCCCCTTTGGCTGATAAAACATGATAAACATGCCTCTTAGGAGCTAAAACATGATCTGTAGCTGCTTTTTTTTTTGTTCTTCCGCCCCTGCCCTTCACAATGATATTGTACACCACTGTTTAAAGAGACTGAAGGAGGGTAAAGGTAATAAAGACTGTGTGTCTTTTCTCTCTCTCTCTCTGGTGTTCTGTGTTCAGGGGTCGAGCGAGGAGATGGAGTCGATGATTCCTGAGTCTGAGACTCCTCGACTGCGACGCTGTGGATACTGTCTGCTGCAGGTAAACTGCTGAAAAATCTAATTTTATTCTGGTTTCACCCTTTATATACCCTAAATAATGTTTTTTGATTTCTTCTTTTCTGGTTTGAGCAGCAGCCAATGAGAGCCAAGCACTGTCTGACGTGTAAACGCTGCGTGCGGCGTTTCGACCATCACTGCCCGTGGATCGAGAACTGTGTGGGAGAGAGGAACCATCGCTGGTTCATCCTTTACCTGCTGGTGCAGCTGCTCGCTCTGCTGTGGGCGCTCCACATCGCTCTGTACGTTTATACCAAACTACAACATACTGTAACCCACTATCAGTCCACGAAAACCAACTTTAACCCACTACAACACATTAACAAACCCACTACAACTCACTGTAGTTCACTACAGCCCACTTCAAACCACTAAAACCCCCCATTATTCTGTGTAGTCCACTCCAACAACTGCAACCCTACAACCCCACTTTAACCCGGTAAAACCCCACTTTAACCCACTTTTACCCAGTACAACCCCACTTTAACCCGGTAAAACCCCACTTTAACCGGGTAAAACCCCACTTTAACCCACTTTTACCCAGTACAACCCCACTTTAACCCGGTAAAACCCCACTTTAACCGGGTAAAACCCCACTTTAACCCACTTTGACCCAATACAACCCCATTTTTACCCAACTTGGCCCACTGAAACTATAAAAACCCCATTTTAACCCGATATGGCCCACTTAAACTCACTACAACCCCTCTTTAACCCGGTACAACCCCACTTTAACTCAGTACAACCCCACTTTAACACACTACAACCCCACTTTAACCCAGTACAACCCCACTTTAACCCTGCTTTACCCCACTTTAATCCACTACAACCCCATTTTAACCTAATATGGCCCACTTACACTCACTGCAACCCCACTTTAAACCTGCTTTAACTCACTACAACCCCACTTTAACCCACTACAACCCTACTTTAACCCACTGTAACCCACTTAAACTCACTACAACCCCACTTTAACCCTGCTTTAACTCACTACAACCCTACTTTAACCCACTGTAACCCACTTAAACTCACTACAACCCCACTTTAACCCACTGTGACCCATTTTTACTCACTACAACCCCACTTTAACCGTACTTTAGTGCACTACAACCCCACTTTAACCCACTACAATCCACTTAAACCAGTATAACCCCACATAACCCCACTTTAACGCACTACAACCCCACTTTAACCCTACTTTAACCCACTATAACCCCACTTTAACCCACTATTACCCCACTTTAACCCACTACAGCCCCACTTTAAACCAGTATAACCCACTGTGGCCCACTATTACCCACTACAACCCACTGTCTCATTATATCCCAGTATAACCCACTGTCGTCCACCTTGACCTCCGCTGACACCCACTCCCACAGCCGCCTGTGCTCTGTGAGATAATCCTTCTTATCTCTGAAGTTACGAGTTTGTGGAAACTTTGATCTGCAGGTTTCTGCAACTCTGGGCTGAATGAAGTAACTTTATAAATGTTTGAGATCAGAGATGAACTGATGGTTGTTTACGTTCAGTAAACAGGAGCAGAAAGTTACTTCAGTGAAGTCGACCTTTGGTTTGAAAGGTGCAGCTCAAGGACTTGAACTACTACGAATCCTGAATGTGGGTTAGATTCTTCACGCTGCCTTTAGAGACAGGAATTAGATCACAGGTCAGAAATAAAACCACCAAAAAACTTTAGGATGAGAAGATTCTCTCAAAGAAAGACACTGAACATGCTTCACAGTTTTAATATCTGCAGGATTTAAGAGCAAAACAGCAGAAAAAAGTGAAAAATATTAAAAAAACAATGTGAAAATACTAAATTATGATCAACACTCCTTCATGAGACACCCTACCAAAATAAAAGCACCAACATAAAACCTTTTAGAATTTTAGAATTAGCTTTAAATGTGAAGTTTAGTGACTGTTGAAGCTGCTGAAGGTGAATCTACCTTTAACCTCTTTACAGAGAGAAAGCAGGTCAGTTACATAAGTCCTCACTGAGGACACCGGCCCTTTAAATAACCTGGATAAGAAAGGCAGTCAGAGAAAGACATGTTGCAATAGAGGTAACAAAGTTTATGCAGAAATGTTGATTTTCAGAAGCTGTTTTTTGTCAGACTGGTGCATCATAAAGGTTTTGATGATGATAATTTTTCAGACTTGATCTGGTCTCAAACTTAAGACTGAGAATCTTAATTATTGGAGCACAAAAATAACTTCCTGCAGAAGTTAGAAAGATGGTTTTATAGATTTAAATGTGATTAAACTGATGCCTCTGTGAAGTTTTTGACTCAAATGTTGAGTTTCAGCCTCAGCAAATGTTAAAGCAAACACCGCCCCCTGCTGGTCGTCTGTCAGATCACATCAGACAAATCTCAGTTTCATAGGTTTACTTAACAACAATATACAACGTCATTTTTCCAAAGAGTGGCCCTCAGAGAGTATTTGTGCCAAATTTCATGCTTGCATCACTTTTTAAACTATGAAATAACAAACATTTCTAGAAGTGGTGGCCAATTTTTAGGATGGCAAGTTTTGGCCCTGAGTGTGTTTTAACTTTTAAAGACACAGATTTTTCTTAGTTATGTGATTAAAAAGTCAGAAATATTTTATATCTAGTTACAGTTTGACTTTTTATCTGACATTCATGACTTTATATGCCATGATTTTGCTCGATATTTAAAATAATCTTTAATAATAATCCTGTTTCCCAGGTCCGGTATCTCCCCCAGTGCGTCCTGGGAATTGTGGTTCAGGTCAAACGGCTTCCTGCTGGCGGCGCTAGGCCTGCTGGGAATCTTCTCGGTGGTGGTGGTGCTGCTGCTCGGCTGCCACCTCTACCTGGTCTCCATCAACTGCACCACCTGGGAGTTCATGTCCCGCCACAGGATCTCGTACCTGAAGAACTGCGGGGACGAGGAAAACCCGTTCGACCGCGGCGTTTTCTGTAACCTGCTCGACTTTTTCTGCATCTGCAGGACGGTGGTTTGGGAGAAAATGTACCAGAGGAGCAGCCAGAGCTCCGTGTGACACCTGTGGAGCTGAAAACGTCGGTAAAAACGCTGCAAAAATTCAGGTTAAAAAACACCAAACCTCCTTTACTGACTTCCATCCTGTTTTGGATGGTTTCGCACTAAAAGGCTCACAAAGAAAAAACGTTTACACTAAAGAAAAACATCACTGAACCGTCAGCATGACGCCATGTGCTGACATTAAAACTTTATAACGAAGGTTTGACCTGACTGCACTCATCAGTTTAACAAAAAAAAAAAAATTAGACGACATGACCCCTGAAGTTTCATCTTGTGCGCACAAGATAGCTAAAGTTTTTTTAAAAGTTCTTTGAAAATGGATAAAAACACATTTCTGAGAGAAGAATTATGTTTTCTAACAGATTTCAGTAGATGACCAACATTTCAAAGTTTTTAGGTTCATTATTTTTTTGTATTTTTAATTTGAGCCCCCAAAAATGTCAGGTGGTGCAACCAAATATATGAAAATATATTTATATGTTCCTGTTATTTTTTCTGTGTGAAATTATTGGCAAGTATCTCTCAAGTGTCTGTAGTGACTCATACATTTTCATTTTGTGTGTTTCATTTCTTTTATTTGTGAATAAGATAAATAATTTGATGTTAAAATAACATTTCACATTATTACATTGGTTGTTCCACCTGACATGGAAATTGTTCCAGTCACCAATGAAGTGAAAAAACCTTTTTTATCAGTATTTCAGAGAAATCTACAAACTTTTCCACTTGGTCACAAATGTCATTTGGGCTCCTCTGGCTGATGCAGTTTCCTGTTTCCTGTTTTATTCTCTTCACTTTAAAATAAAAGTCTAATGTTACGGTTGCACCACCCTGACATTTGACAAGGTGAAAATTACGGGACAAAAGTTTTTTACATTTCTCAACAGATTTAAAATTCTTTTTATTTGCAAAGAATGTTTTATTTAAAAAGGTTCAAGCATAAAATAATGCCACTGTATTTTTAATTTCCATTTACAATAATTGACATTCAATTTTTAGAGTTTAATTACTGTGGATACTTGTCAGGACGGTTGCACCACCTGACATTTTGGGGGTTTGAGGAACCAAAACACAAAAAAACATGTTATATTTTAATAGTTTAAAGATGTGTTCAAATAACACAGGTTTCATAGAATAAAGAAATACATGTGATGAAATACTCAATTCATGATGGAAGGAAATATTACACTCAGACACAAAAAAAGGGGACGTCACCTCATTGACCCAATTATCTTGTGCAAGGAAACAAACATCTTGTGCACAACTTGGTATCATCAAAAAGAGGTAAAGACAATGTAAAGGAAAGTTGGTTTCATGTTCTTGTCTGCACAAGATAATTATCTTGTGCGGACAAGTCATCGTACATGATAGCTTTTTTTGTGCGGGAACAAGTTGATATCTGTTTGCACAAGATATTTATCCTTTCCTGTGTTGGCTGATTTCATCTGATTTCCTATAAAAGAAAATAATCTTGTCAGAATTGGTTGTTATCTTGTGCACTCATGAAATCTATCTTGTAGGGAACGAGTTATCATGCGTGCACAAGATGGTGTAGTTTAACGACAAGCTATAACTTATGTGAACAAGATGACCGTATTGTAGGAACAAGCTCTTTATTTTGTAAACAAAAGAGTTCATCTTGTAGGATCAAGCCAGCATGTGTGCAAGATGACAATCCTTTCCAATCAAGTAGTTATCTGACACACACAAGATACTTGTCCTGCAGGGATAAGTTGATATCTTGTCGGACAAAAGGTGGTTCCTTGTGACAGTGAGCGATAAGACATCAGGTTTTTTTTCCTGCACAAGATACTCATCCTGCAAGGAATTTGATATCTTGTGCACACAAGATGATTATTTTGCAACAACAGCTTGATTTCATACAACAACCAACATAATGGAGTAGAAAGTTGGTATCTTGTCCACAGCGCACAAGTTGTTTTCCCTTTCCACAAGATAATTATCTTGCAAAGACAAGATATTGGGAAAAATAGATGTTATATTCGCACAAGATAATTCTCCTTTTTTGGGCCAGTCGATTTTTCTTTTCAAAATTAGTTGTTATCTTGTGCACTTGATAAATCTTTCTTGTGGGGAACAAATAATCCTGTGCGCACAAGATGGTATCTTTTACAGACAAGCTACTTCTGATGCAAACAAGATACTAATTAAGTAAACGTATGTGTTATTTTGACGGATGAAGTGAGCGTGTGTGCACAAGATGATAATCATTTCCAAACAAGTAATTATCTTGTACACACAAGATACAAGTCATTATTTATGTGCAAAACATGATTCCTCGGGATGACGAACTCCTCAGTTATTAAAAACAAGATACTTATATTGCAAGGGAGTTGATATCTTGTGCGCACAAGATAGATAACTGTCGGGGGAAGTTTATTTTGGATGCATGTGACAACAATCCTGTGGGAACAAATTGTCTCTGCCATTTTTCTGCTCATGATGCAGAAATATCCTGATTTATAGTTAGGGCTGAACGATTTATTGTTCTCTGATTAAAATCGCGATTTTTTCCTGCTCCTGACTGACCCAGGATCTGTTATATCAGCTGTTTCACACACACCTGTCTTTGAGTGTGAGACTGTTGGAAAAATCCTTTTTTCTTTGGGATTGTTGGATTTTTTTTAAATTGTTTTGTATTTTATTTAACTTGACAGAATTAAGAATATTTTGCACTACATTATTTTTTTTAAGTCAAGAGTCAAAGATAGCTCGTTTTGTTCTTCAGTTTTAAAACACAATTTAAAAAGTCTGGTTTAGAAATAACAAGAATAAGTGTGAGACTCTGGGATTTGATAAATGTCAAAATTCAACTATTTATCTAAAAATCTTTTACATTTTTCTTGCCTTTCATTCCATAATTTTGTATTTATTTCATATAATTTTCACGCAAGTCTTAGAGTTTTGACTTTTTACATCAAAATTTCAACTTTTTATCTCAAACATTGCTTTTATTTCAAAACATAGACTTTTGTCATCTTAAAATTTTGACCTTAAATGAGAAAGTTTGGACTTTTTTCACATAATGTTAAATTGATTTCTTCTACTCTGACAGTTATTGACTTTCTGTCGTAGAATTTTGTCTTTATTTCTCAAAATTTCCTCTTTTCATATTCTTCACATATCTTGACATTAGAGTAAAAGCTTTTGATGTTTCAATAGTTTGATGCAATTTTCTGTCAAGTTCGTAAATGTTTCTGTAAATTGTGAAAATTTCAGTAAAGTTTGATTTAAAGAAAATCGTGAATCAAATTGAAATCGCTGTATCTGCCAGAAAAATCACAATTAGATCTTTTTCTAAAACCGTTCAGCCCTAATTTATAGTTTCAGAGTTTGTTGCGTTTTCTCTCGTTGTTTTTTCTCTCAGGTTTGGTTTCACCTGATGAAGGTGGTGACCTCGTTTTAACACTGACTGCCTTTGAACGTGCCTTTAATTTATTTTAATTACATGTAAAAGTCTGTTCACTGTTGTACGTGATGATTTTACTGGATAAGAAACCAGGAGATTTTTATTTTATTTTTTTTACTGTTTGTATTTATTGTTAAAGAGAGTACATTAAAACACTGATGATATGCGTGTTGTTATACATCTGTACACACTCACATTCCTAGTCATGATGCTCCACAGACAGAACAGACATAAACACATAAACACAGTACGGACACGTTAGTAACATGTATGTTATATCAGCAGCATGAACTTAAAGTGCTACAGTCGCTAAATGAACTCCAGTCTCTCTTCCTCCCGTTGGCGGTTTCTGACGCTCTGATCTGACTGACGCAGGTAAAGTTCAGGTCCTGGACTCGGGTTCAGGACTTCAGAGTTCAGGACGGTTCGTTTAAAGAGGAACTCGACGCTAAATCAGAACTTCAGAAGGAAAAATACAACCTCTTAAAGCTTCTTAACCAGTTTTCACCCTTTTCCTTTATCAATATTTTTCACCATTTAGTGGAACGACCGTACAAGTTAAATACATGAGCTCAAATATTATTGATTTTCAGATTTTAAAAATTGAGTATCAGGTTTTTAATCAAACTTAAAAAGATTATCAGGCAACAAAAATACATAATAAAGCACCAAAACTGCTTCATGTCAAGCTTTTCCCTCCAGGTGTTGCAGGATAATTTATGATATTATTTATTATGATGATTAAAGATGATGATACTTTATTATCAGTTGCTAGATCTGAAATTTATCTTGCTCTGTCACACACAAACATACAAAAAACCTTCAACAGGAAAAAAAAAAAGTAAAACATCTACTCCAATTAAGACGTAAGATGTTAATTGTTCTCACGTTTCACAGGACGAGGACTTGAAGTTGATAAAAGTCCAAAATAAACACTTTTAAGCTCATTTCACAAAAGTTACTTTAAGTAAAATAAACTTTTTGGACTCAAAACTCAATAAACGCAGAAATTAAAGCAAAGAAATGATTCGTAAAAGTGAGTCAGAGGCTTGAAATTGAAATGCAAAGACATGTTTTGATGGAGAAATTATTTTAACCCTTTGATGCACAACCTACCAATACCTGCACTCTTGAAATCAAAGCATTTTCCAATAAACTGGGTCTTCAAAATCTTTAAAATGAAGACTTTTAATATTTTTATATTCCACGTATTTCTCATAAAACATGTTTGTGACATGAGGCCATTTGTATTTTATTTTATTTTTTTATTAATTTTAAGAAATTGCAGTTCTTTGTTGCACAAGTGGGGTCAAAAGTTACCCCAATTAAAACCAATGCAGTTTTTTGCAATAAACTAAAGACATTTCTCTTATTTTAGTTGGGCTTTAAGTGCTAAAATGTGAATGAAAAGTAAAAAATGTATACGTTAAAAATGAAATTACTCTTTTGTTTGAACAAAATATATCATATTTAAACCAAAATAAGAGAAATATCTTTAGTTTATTGCAAAAAATGCGTTGATTTTAATTGGAGTCATTTTTGATCCCATTTGTGGAGAAGTGGGGAAGTGATACCAAAACTGCACTTTCTTAAAATTAATGGAAAAATAAATAAAAACGCAAATGATCTCATGTCACAAACATGTTTTATGAGAAAAACCTGGAATATGAAAACATTACAACTTTTTGTTTTAAAGATTTTGAAGAATAACATGTGCATCTAAGGGTTAAAGTTCCCAAAAGTGAAACCAAGATAACGTTCGTAGTTCAACTTAAAACAAACTGTGATTCCATCTGTTTTGAATCTTATTAACATGTTTCAGTGTTTCTTCCTTCTTTTCCAGCGTAATTTACCTTTAATAAGGTTAAAGGACATGAGGGCGACTGGTTAAGCAGCTCTTAAAGCGACAGTAGCGTTGAGTCACTCTTTAAAGCTGAACCTCCTCTTGTTTATTGCACTGACATCATTAGAGCTCCATATCACAGAATAAGGTTTGCTAAATTGAAAATACAGATATTTCTGGAATACTATGGCTATATTAGATTCTCTATGGCTTTTTTTAAATAACGCCAGCACGTACAGGATATCTAGTGCACAAGTTCACCACAGTGCCATGCACGACTACCCTACCGCTGTAACAGAAAGACGCTGATGTGTGACGCCGTGACGCCGCGACGTGGGGCCGATGTGACAAAGATATGAACGTTTCTGTGGTGAGTTTTTAAAAAAGCCTCGTAACCAGGAGTTAGTCGAGTTTTTTTCTCTAGATTTGGTCCGGGCAGTGAGCGAAGCCGGTCACAGTGATGCATAGAAAGGGCAGAACATTCTGGACCTCAGAGGAATAATGTCGGGATAAATAGGAGAAGCAAAGGCCACGAAGCAAGCTGAGTCCGTCTCCAACCGACAGGAGGCTCAAAGAGGTCACAGCTGGTTTGACCCTGAACGACGTGGTCACGAGTCACACGTTCTAGAGGAGCCCAACTTTTCCAGATTTTGACAAAAATATGAACAGTTCAAGTCCAAGTCAGCTTGAAATGGAAGAAAAGTAAAGAAAAGTAAAGTTATTACTGTTCCCAGTGCTACAAAAAGTCACATAAAGCCCCAAAAATGAGCAGGAGAAGAAAATGAATAATGAAAGAGAAACAGAACTTTTCCAGAAAAAGTTTTTTTTTCTAGAAAAACGAAGTCAAAGTGAACTCAGTGAGGAAAGTTTCCTTCAACAACCAGAAACTGTGACTGGAAACTCTGACATCATAAAAATGTAGTGATGTTCTCGAAATCGAGCAACATTCTAGAAAAATAGAATTTCCAGAATCCTGGAAACAATCTAAATCCCCGGTGACTTTCTGGAATCCAGAAAACGGTTCCACATTCTGGTGTCATTTGAGAATTCAACTGCCATTCTAGAATTCTAGAAAATTCTGGGGTCATTGTAGAATCATGACACTGTTCTAGAAATCAAGCAACATTCTAGAATTCTGGCAATGATTAGAGAAAATGGGTAATCCTGGTGATGCTCTAGAATATTGGTGACATTTGAAAGTTCTTGAAATGTTCTAGAGATGTGGTAACATTTTAGGATTCTGTGGAGTTCTTTTTGAAACTTGTAGAGTAACAATACTTTTCTAGAGCTCAAGAAACATTCAAGATCATTTAAACATTCTGCAACTGTGGTGTATTGACTTTCTGGAGTTTTTTTTTACTTTAGAATTCCAGTACCTTTCTAACCAGATCCTGTATGCAAGCCATGATTTTGGTGTCATTCCAGAATTATGATGAAATTCTAGAATCCTGGCAACGTTTGAAAATATAAGAGATGTACTGGTGTTCTGGAGATATTTCAGAGTTCTGGGGTAACTGTAGAGTTATAATATTATTCTGGAAATCAGGTAATAGATAAGGAATTCTACAATTCTGCTGTCATTCGAGAATAATGTTGTTTTTCTGGAGTTTTTATTCCACCATAGAATTCTGGTATCATTCTTGAATTCTTGTGGCAGTCTAGAATTCTGGCTCCAGGTGGCATTTACAAATCCTAGAAATGGTTTGGAATTCCAGTGAGATTCTAGAAATCGAGCAACATTCTGTGACTCTGGCAACATTTCAGGATTATGAAATGGTTCCTCACTTCTGGTGTCGTTAGAGAGTGTTGTTAACATTCTGTTCAATTGTTCAATTGTGGTGTCATTCTAGATTTTTGACAAAATTCTAGACTTTTGTGATATTCTAAGATTGTGGTGTCATTCTAGAATTTTGGTGATATTCTAGAAATTTTGGTGTCATTCTAGAAATCTTGGTGTCATTCTAGAATTTTTTTGTGAAATTCTAGAATTGTGGTGTCATTCAAGAATTTTGTTGAAATTCTAGAATTGTGGTGTCATTCAAGAATTTTGTTGATATTCTAGGATTGTGGTGTCATTCTAGATTTTTGACAAAATTCTAGACTTTTGTGATATTCTAAGATTGTGGTGTCATTCTAGACTTTTTGTGAAATTCTAGAATTGTGGTGTCATTCTAGAATGTTGGTGTTTTTCTAGAATTGTGGTGAAATTCTAGATTTTTGACAAAATTCTAGACTTTTGTGATATTCTAAGATTGTGGTGTCATTCTAGAATTTTGGTGATATTCTAGAAATTTTGGTGTCATTCTAGAAATCTTGGTGTCATTCTAGAATTTTTTGTGAAATTCTAGAATTGTGGTGTCATTCAAGAATTTTGATGATATTCTAGAATTGTGGTGAAATTCTAAACTTTTTGTGAAATTCTAGAATTGTGGTGTCATTCTAGACTTTTGATGCTATTCTAGGATTGTGGTGATATTCAGAAATCAGGAAAATTGTTCGGCAGAGCGGGCTAAGGAAAGGACGGCGCCTCACTGGGACGTTAAATGGAAACACGGCAGAGGAAGCAGGAAGATCTGGGTCTGTTTTTCTGGATCCAGGGTCTGATAANCACAGTCTCTCCCCCGCTCTCTCTCACCCGTGCAGGGCGCAGAAGTCGAAGTCGGCGAAGGCTTCCTGCTGCTCGGCGGAGAGGACGAAGGGTTTGGACGGCGGCGACAGGACGGGCTGGAGGCGAGTGAAGTCGCTGTCGAAGTTACTGACGTCCGACGACTCTTTGATGGACGGCAGGAACGGGGGTTTGACTTTCTTGGCGAGCAGAGCGTCCCAGTCGATGGTCTGAGGAGAAGAAATGAAAAACTCTTCATGGATCTGATCAAATACAACAGTGGGAGCAAAACAACCTGCTACAGCCAAAATGGACAAAAACACCCATTTAAGAACCAAGAAACACACTAAAATGCCTTCTTGGGCGCTAAGAGAGGCTTAAATTTATTTTTTGGGAACTAAAACTCAAGCTTACGTGTCCTTTAGTTCACCAAAGTACGACTGTTCCTTATTGATTGTAAAAAACAAAGCAATGTGCTGTATTTGGAGCTAAATCACAATTAATTGCTGTCACAGGAGCAAAAAATTATACTTAAGTTGAGTGAAGCCAAAACAAATACAAAAGCGTCTTTTTCTGAGCCAAATACATGTTCAAGTCAATCAATCAAACAATGTTTTTACATCTAGCAACAAATTATTGTTGCTAATTCGGTCAAAAATTGGGATTAAAAGTCCAAAATTTGAGAAAAGATGCTAAACTATTGACTTTTTATCTCATATACTTGTATTTTTTCTCAAGATTTCAACTTATAAAATTTAAAATTCAACAAAAATAGATATAAAATAAATTCAACAAACCCAATTTTTGTCATTTTTCAGGTTTTTATTGTTGGGGGGTAATGGGCTTCAAGAAATACCGGTGTAAAAACCTGACAGTAAAAGTTTTTGAGCCCACATTTTTGTCAGAGTTTGACTATTAAAGGCTGAGGTTATTAAAAAGAAAAAGACAAAACACATGCAAAAGAGTCTTTTTTTGGAGCCAGAATAAACCCAAATGCCCCCTCAAGAGCCAAACACATGTTCAAGTCAATCAATTAATCAATATTTTTATATCTAGCAACAAGTTATTGTTGCTAATTCGGTCAAAAATTGGGATTAAAAGTCCAAAATTTGAGAAAAAATGCTAAAATATTGTCTTTTATCTCATACCTTTCAATGTTTGTCCCAAAATGATAACTTGAAATGGTCAAAATAAAAACCTCTACAAACCCAATATTTGTTATTTGCAGGTTTTTATAGTTGGGGATAATGGGCTTCTAGAAATGAAAGTGTAAAAACCTGACAGTAAATGACTTTGAATCCACATTTTTGTCAGATTTAGTCTATTTAAGGCTGAGGTTATTAAAAAGAAAAAGCCAAAACAAATGCAAAACAGTCTTTTTTTGGAGCCAGAATAAACCCAAATGCCCCCTCAAGAGCCAAACACATGTTCAAGTCAATCAATTAATCAATATTTTTATATCTAGCAACAAATTATTACAAATGTTTTCTCAAGACACTTTCCAAAAACAGTGACAGGTCAAAACCTGTTAAGATGAATGAAGGGCCTTATCAGGAGCCAATATATCCTAAAATGCCCTCAAATCTAACCACTTTTTAACATTAACAGTAGAAATTACTGTGAAATAAATGAAAATGATCCTCAAAGAGAGTCTGTCTGTTCTGACCTCAAAGTATTTGTCTCCTTTGACCTCGTTGGCGTCTTTCTCTCCAGCTCCGAGTCTCTTCAGAGGATTTTTCTTCAGCAGCTGGATGAAGAAAATCAAATTATCAATCAATAAATCCATTAGTTATTGAATAAAGCAACATTTAGTGTTCAGGTTTGGAGGCTTTTACCTTCTGAACGATGGAGACGACGTCCGGAGGAAGAGACCCCGGATAGTGAACGTCGTCGTTCACGATGCTGTCAAACACTTCCTCCTCGTCCTCGCCGGGAAACGGAGACTACGACGACACGAGAGTGACATCACTAACCTTCACTGATCGTCTTTCTAAAAGTTAGATCGTCCGTTCAAACCAACCTCTCCCACGAGCATCTCGTAGATCAGGACGCCCATCCCCCACCAGTCCACGGCGCGGGTGTAGTTATCGTCCGTCAGGACCTCGGGGGCCAGAAACTCGGGTGTGCCGCAGAAAGTGGAGGTTCGATCCCCGTGACCCATCCCTGACGGAAAACATCCACAAAAACATCAACTAAAAGAAACACTGAAAACACACCTGAGCAGAATCATGGTGTCAGCAGGTTTGAGTGTTGTTCTCCTGGCTGGCTCGCCAATTATAGCTCCATTATTACCAAAGGAACTTCCAGCAGAACGACCGGCCTCTCGCCGTCCACAATAAACAGACCCCCCCCCAAATGTGATGGGCTTGGTTTAGTTCCTCCTAAAGAACTGTCTTTAACTTGGCATTGTTGAGATTTTGCCCAGAATAAAGTCAAAAATGTTCGGATAAAAGACAGAACTGAGATAAAAAGACAAAAATTTGGGATAAAAATTCAAAACTGGGATAAAAAGATGAAAATTTCTGGATAAAAAAAAGGCAAAACCTTAAGATAAAAAGTCAAAACTTGGATAAAAAGACAAAATTTGGGACAAAAAGTCAAAAGTGGGATTTGAGGACAAAATTTGGGATAAAAAGTCAAAACTGGGATAAAAAGAAAAAATTTTGGGATTAAAAGTCAAAACTGGGATAAAAAGTCAAAAGTTTGGGATAAAAAATTCAAAACTGGGATAAAAAGATGAAAATTTCTGGATAAAAAAAGGCAAAACCTTAAGATAAAAAGTCAAAACTTCAATAAAAAGAAAAAAAATTTGAGATAAAAAGACAAAACTGGGATAAAAAGTCAAAACTTGGAGAAAAAGTGAAAAACTGAGATAAAAAGTCAGAACTGGGATAAAAAGATGAAAATTTCTCGATAAAAAAAGGCAAAACCTTAAGATAAAAAGTCAAAACTAGGATAAAAAGTCAAAATTTTGGGATTAAAAGTCAAAACTGGGATAAAAACACAAAATTTTGGGATAAAAGTTCAAACTGGGATAAAAAAAAAACAAAATTTGGGATAAAAAGTCAAAACTTGGATAAAAAGACAAAGTTTTGGGATAAAAGTTCAAACTGTGATAAAAAGACAAAATTTGGGATAAAAAGTCAAAACTTGGATAAAAAAAACAAAATTTGGGATAAAAAGACGAAAAGTTCTCAATAATAAAAAACAAAACCTTACGATAAAAAGTCAAAACTGGGATAAAAAGACAAAATCTTGAGATAAAAAGTCAAGATTTGGATAAAAGACAAAATTTGGGATAAAAAGTCAAAACTTGGATAAAAGACAAAATTTGAGATAAAAAGTCAAAACTTGGATAAAAGACAAAATTTGGGATAAAAAGTCAAAACTTGGATAAAAAGTGAACATTTAGTGGTAATAAAAGGCAACTTTTTGAGGTAAAGTATGAAAAAAAATCAAAATTTTGTGACTAAAATTAAAAATTCTGAGATCATATAGTAAAAATCTTTCAGTAATTGAGTTAAGCGTATGAGAAAAAGGTCAAAAGTTACTGATAAAAAGTCAAACCTGAGCGAAAAAGCTAAAAAATTTGAGATAATAAAGAGGAATTTTGAGCTACAGAACAAAATAGAGGTCTGAGTTTAATAGTAAATTTTAAACTATTGAAAATTAACTCAACATTATGAGGAAAATGTCAGAAGCCAAATTTCGGACTTTTTTTTATCTCATATATTGGTCTTTTATCTCAGAATTTTCATTTCTGTCCCAAAATTATGACTTAATATGGTCAAAATAAAAAATCTTAACAAACCCAGTTTTTGTCATTTTCAGATTTCTATCTTAGGGTAATGGAGTTTTAGACATGACTGAGTAAAAACCGAACAGTAAATGACTTTGAATCCACATTTTTCTCAGATTTTGTCTGTTAAAATCTGAGGTTATGAAAAATAAAAATGAGGTTTTGCAGAATTTTCTTCTCTTTTCTAACTTTCCTTACAAACTCTTTCTGTAAATTTTTGATGCAACTGTTTAATACTTGAGTTGTTAGTGTCAGGATGTAAAATTAAGCACATTGAGGATTTCAATAACTAACTAATAATAACAAATATCACTTTTCTTTCTTTGCTGATTTTTATTTTTGTGTGAATTTGCTCGAGTAACTTCACCTTCTTTACAGAGTCCGAAGTCTGTGATCTTCACGAAGCCGTCAGCGTCCATCAGCAGGTTGTCCAGTTTCAGATCTCTGAAGGAAAACAAACAAACAAACAAACACAGAGACGTTGTGAGCGCGCTCAGTGTGACGCTTTCGTACGATGACGTCGCTGTGAGCGAGGTCGACTCACCGATAAATGATTTTATTCAGGTGGAGAAACTCTAAACCCAGGACGACGCACGCTGAATAAAACCTGCACAGAGACACAAAAATAAAACAATTCGTGATTAATACATCAAGAATAAGCAAAGTTGTGTTTTAGAGTTTTTTAAAGAGGGGGTATCTGCTTAGAAATCACTGAATCTGTTCGTAAACACTCTAAAAAAAACGCCAGATCTTCAGGAAACAATGAGGTTTCACATTAAGATCTACGAACTGGACCTCAATCACCAAGGGCTGCCTCCGGGGAGCTGGCCAATCAGAGGGAAGGGGGTTCGTAGAGGAGAGAGTCTTAAAGAGACAGTAGGCAAAATGAAGTGTTTGAGACAGAGGCTGAAATAAGAGTTTACTAAAACACTAGGGAGAGAAAGATGGAGATTTGAGGCAAAATAAAGACAAAAAAAAGCTCAAAATCTCCTCTTTTCAACTGCACCAGCCAAGATTTAGATTCTTTCATTGACACACGTTAGAAATATAAGCTTGTTTAAAAGTGTTGTACTTTTTATCTTTGCGTTTATTGTGTAATCTTAAATTGTCTCAGTCATTGGATCTTCATATTTAATCAAAAAGATGAATAAATAATAGAATATGAATTAGTTCTCTCACCAAATATCTTTCCAAAATGAGATTTTGAGATTATTTTGCTGCATGAACGGACGATGTGACCCGTTTTAAGAAGTTTTCCAATCAAATTTAGTGTTTTTGTTTTGTAATTAGGTTCCTCTTTTTCCCAGTGTAGTCTCTTCATTTAGCTTTTTCCTTTTATTTTGAAAGGACAAAGTGCAATTTCCACATCTTCGAGTCGGGAGTCTCGATTCTTTGAGGCTTAATTTACCTGTTTGCCCAAATGTTGGGAGGTTTTTTAGAATCAGGTGAGCGGTACCTGGTCTGTGCGGTGGAGAAGACGTCGTTGTGGATGTGGATCATGAGGTCACCGCCCGGTAAATACTCCATGACGAAGCAGACGTGGTCCGCGGTCTGGAAGCAGCCGTGGAGGTTGACGAGGAACGGGTGTCTGGAGGCGTTGATCATCTCGAAGATCCTCTTCTCGCTCATTAAGCTGTGGATTTAAAAAAAACGCTTCAGTCACAACCACAGAGGTTCGGCTCAAACTGAAGCCTCCAGCAGATGCCCCGCCCCCTGGTGTCTGGCTGCAGTATAGGTCATAAGCCCCGCCCCCTGGTGTCTGGCTGCAGTATGGGTCATAAGCCCCGCCCCCTGGTGTCTGGCTGCAGTATAGGTCATAAGCCCCGCCCCCTGG